>VXBZ01003924.1:0-60191 GCA_013399135.1 Heliornis fulica
TGGTGTCACCAGCAAACTTGCTGCCAGGCTGCTCTGTCTGATCATCCTGAGCATTACTGAATGTGCAGAAGAGTACTGGACCCATACTGACCCCTGGGGTACAACGGTGGCTTTGTCCTCCACCTAGGCTTTGTGCCACTTTTGATTCACAGAATGTTAGAAGTTGGAAGAGACCTCAAAAGATCATCTAGTCCACCCCCCCACCCTCCCCACCTGAGCAGGATTACCTAGATTAGATCACAAAGGAACATGTCTAGATTGGTCTTGAATGTCTCCAGAGGAGACTCCACGACCTCTCTGGGCAGCCTGTTCCAGTAATCCCAGCCTGTTCCAGTAATCCCTCACAGTGAAAAAGATTTTCCTTATGAGCACCCCCGTAGGCCAACCTGTTCAGCAAGTTTTCACTCCACCTCTCTGTCCATACCCTAACTCCTTCAGTTTCTCTTTGAGGATCATATGGGAGACAGTGTGAAAGGCCTTCCTGAAGTCGACAGACAAAATCCCTTGCTCAACTTGATCTACCAAACCAGCTGTTTCACCTCAGAAGTTTCTCATTTTGGTCAGTCAAGCATGACTTCCCCTTGGTGAATCCATCCTGACTTTCCTACCCTTCATGTCCCTGGAAATGGTTTCTTTGACTAGTTGCTTGATTGCCTTCCCAGGGATGGAGGTGAAACTGACTGACCTTTAGTTCCCTGCGTTCTCCTTGACCTTCTTGAAGATTGGAGTGGCATTTGCTCTCTTCCAGTAGCATCACACCTCTTCCAGTTACAACAACCATTCAAAGATTATACAGAGTGGGCTCACAATAACTCTCAGCTCCATCAGCACTTTTGGGACCTGATGGCACAGGCCAACATCTGTGCAAATATACTTAGAGGCAATGAACACTATAACAATGTATCAGTTATCTTCTTGGGTGCTTCAGGCCTGATTCTGGTTGACAGAAAAGTAGATTTCTCAAATGTCTCCCTCACTGAATACACCTCACATATTTAACAACCAAACATAAGCACACATGTCATTATACTTTTAAACTACCATATGCACGTAACTAAAAAGTTAGGAAAGGGACAACGAGATTGAAACAGTCCAGATTTTAAAGGCTATTTTTGAATAATAGCAAAGTGTGTCTGTGATATTTTATTTTCCTTGGTTTTCTGGAGAGAGAATTAGTACAGAAGGCCTTTTAGAACCTTGCTCAACCACAGACTTTCCTATTAGAGTTTGAAAGGTATGACTTGGAAAGCACTATCAGATTCAGAGCAAATGACTGAGGATGCAACTATAGCTGACTAGGATAGACACTTGAATGACAAGCTTACTCCCAGAAAAAAGAAAAAAACACAATGAAACAACTCCACAAAACAAAACTAGAACAGTTATTTCCAAGACTTTTTTTAAGGTATTCAGTATGCCCCAATCATCATTTTTTCTAGTCTGCTTGAAATAAGTAGTATCAACTGCAGGTTACCTTTTGGGTTCTGAGATTTATGCTGAACCACAAGCACAATTGGAAAATGCTTTTCCTAAATTTAAAAAATCTATTAGAAATTCAAAATATTTTCAAGTTTAGTTTTGGTGAAACTTGCATTCTATATGGTTGTGAGTTTCCAGGTACAGATGGGATTCAAGCAAAAGATTTAAAGGACCAAGCAGGTTTTGTCCAGTTTAAAGAAAAGTGATGCATAAGTAGAAGTCTGTATAGAAGTTTTCCTCAATTAGTAAATATCTCTTACGAATTCAGATGAAAACCAGTTTTCCAGATAAAACCAGATATTATTCATTACCCACAAGATTCACATAGTTAACAATACTAGTTATTTCAGTAAACATTTCCATCAAATCATCACTAAATTTTATTTTATATGTACAAAGAGGAATTAACTTTTAAGTGACAAACTATATGCACTGACTTTCCCTGACTTAAATGAGAGGAAGTTTAAAGAAACTTCCCACAACAGGATTAGTTTTCATAAGTCTTATTTTATTGTTCACATATAGTGGACATGTTTTCTTGTTCCTCAGATATGGAAGAGGGAGAAAATATTATAGCAATGTCAATTTAGGAGTTATTTTCAATTATGATTACTTATTAAGAACTTCATGTCAACTCAGTTGTATAACAAAAATAACAGTTAAATTATGTTAACTGCTGTATAAAATCGGTGTAGTACTAATTATGTAATTATTTCATTATGTGTTATAAGAATTTCAAGACACAGCAAATTTAATTGATATTCAAATGTTATTATTAATAATTCTTAAAATGGCAAATACACTTCATGCAATTACATTTTGAAACCTATAAAGGATTCCATTTACTTTTATAATACTGGGGAACATGTTGACTTATCTTGCTGCTGAGCCTCATCATACCACCCTGGAAAGCAGTTTTGCAATAAAGCTATGTAAAGAACTGCCAAATCTGACAATGTGCGAATAGTCCATAGCTGTTTCAACACTAAATATAATAGTCATTATTACAATGTTGGCAGTACAGTGATACCATGAACAAAGTTATAACCATAACAAACCATAACAAAGTTATCAGAGCAATGTGTACCACACAGTAAAGGTTAAAAGAGAGGGGAGTGGGAAAGAAAAGAAGAGGTGCACTCCCTCAAAGCCATTCTGTATTCGCTACTAGAGTAAATCCAGTAAAAGGATACATTTTAAAGGCAAGGGACCAAAGTCATACAACAAAAAAGCCATGCTTTTTTTGGAGACTAATTAGGAAAAATCAAGTAGTTGCAGTGCATAAAAATGCGAATATTTTGTATTTAAGCAATAGTTCATTAAAAATAGCAAATATGTGCTTTAAAGTGCATGTAATAAATTCACATGGTATGCTTTCCCTTCTGAAGATGAAAAGCGAAAGCATTACATCAACACTACTGTGGATATGCTTGCATCATATTTCAAGAAATTGTATGTTCTTTAAACAAAATAGTAACATACAGTTGGTCTTTAATACTCTGCTTATGATCTGTATGAAAAAAACCAACATAATTCTTTACTGAACTTCATATTTGCTTCCCATGACCAATCTAATTTGTATGTGGGCCTCCAAAAAAGGTCACAACAACAGTAATTTGACCAGTGACAGTTTTTATCTCACTCCTGAATGTCTATCGAAGGACACATGCTAGAAAAAAAAAAAACCAAACACCACACCGAAAAAAGGCCCCTAAAACATAATGCTGTATTTTATACTTTAAAAAAAAGGTTATGTAAAGTGTTATCCAAGACTGAACTCTGTATTTACAACCAAAAAACTCCATGTGTACCATTTCTGCAGTTAACTAACTTCCAGTAGTAAGAAAAAATAAAAGAAAAGGGAGTCCTGAAAAAAAGAAATCTTTGTTACGTTTTCATATGTTCCTGTGATTCACTGTATCTATTATATGGTTAACATGCTCCAACATTTGTAAAAATGCCTTCTGAGGAAAAAAAATTATTGTTTCCAACTCTTATATTTCTGCACAGAAGAATTTAATGACACTTTGTTTATGGAAGATATAGCAGGACTATAAAATAGACATTTATGAAATTTATATGTATAAATTAGTTGAATTGAGCTTATAACCAAACCAGCCTATGGCTTCTCCAGAAAAAAGAAAATAAAACAAGTCAAATCTTTAATTAAGCTAAAAGCAGCAAGTCTCTCAGAAAGGTTTTGGTAACATTTCCTCAACCAAAATAAGAAGAGTTCTACTCATGTGAAAGAAGTAGAACTAAGCAAGGAACTATGCACTCCCCAGAAAAGTAGACTCCTGAAATTAAAAATATCTGAAGTGGTTTTAAGCATCAGTCTTCAAGACACAAACTCTAGTACAGGTCCCCTCAATCATGACCTTGATACCACCTCAAAAAAAACCAACAAACAAAACCAACCCCAAAACCACCCAAACAAAACCCCACAACTCCCCCGAACCTAAACAAACAAGCAAACTAACCTCCATTCTTCTTCAGCCTGATTTTGTATTACCATAGCTACATGTCAGTTTGTTCCTACCTTTTTACCTTAAACTTTATTGTTTGTACATCAAACACAGTAACTACTACAGTGGTATTTAAAAGACCAGCTACATACTCTGTAACAGGCAGCTACCAACATTTAAAATATCTTTGCTTCAAAACTTGCTATTTATGCATTTTCTTATTAACAGAGGTGTCACTTAAGACCATGTGATTTTTGCAGTATACAAGCAGGTGTTTATTTCCAATGTTAACATCACTAAATACTTTGAATAAGATTTCTCATACAGCTAAAATAATAACAAAACCCCCAAGAAAGCAAACAACCAGGTTAAGCTAGCACAGCTTTTTATTCTCTGAAATAGCTTCCTATTTGCTACTTTCAGTGACAAAAAAAAAAAAACAAAACAAACTAGAATGGTGCCTTCCTCATTCTTTCACCAAATCACAGAAGTGCTGTTAGGAATTGACTTCTGATGGACCTCCAATATAGTCCCGACTCAAAGCAAGGTTACTGCCAACATTACATGAGTACAGCTGTGCCTTCATCTATAGCAAAGTCTTGAAAACCTCCATCCTACAACCATTTTGGGCATCAGCTTCTCAGTGGACCAGCATTTCCTCATGTTCAACCTGAACCTTCTAAGTAACAATTTTGGGCCATTTATGTTGTAAATAGCTGTCACTGTTACAGACAACTTGGATTTGCTGTTTTTGTAATTCTTCAAGAAGTTGTAGACTAGTATTGTATCACCCTCTTGGCTTTCTCTTCACCAGACTAAATGAACCCAGATCCCTCAATCTTTCTTTTTCCATCATATGCTGTAGGATCACGGCTATCTTGACAGTCCTTTCATGTGACCTTTCCAGTTCCTGAGTATCTCTCAAATTGTGAAGCCCCAAACTGGCCAAAGGAGCTTATGTGTTGGCTTGTATATATACAGAAGGAAGTAACTTCCCCTGATCTGTGAAATATGGTACAACACAGAACTGACATCAGAAATTCTAGGTAAATCAGCATTTCCAAGTAAAATGCAAAAAGTCACTCACTGATCAAATCCAGTCTACATATGGTATAGTATCATAAGATTTGATGACAAAGATTTGCAAGATTTTTTTTATTTAAAGACTTGAGCTCAACACTGATACTGCATTTTTTGCTTAAACCCTTGAAAACACGGAGGGAGTTGCAGAATCCTGCACACAAATACTTTTGGGAAAAATTAGCTGTAACACACCACAGCCTTCCAATATCAAAAGGTTAAGATACTCTGTCATGAATCTTTACTCAGAATTATACAAAGCCTTTCAAATTAGGTGCACTAACAAATTGATTTAAAAATGCAAGTGTATAGTAAAAATATTTTAAAAGTCAACCAGGGTAAACTATTTAAGCAAATAAGCAGAAAAAGATTAATGTCCCAACTCCAAGAAAATCACTCGCACCCTGAAAATATGGCAGAGGAAAGATCTGTGAGCCTTTTAGAGTAAAAAAACCCAACAAACTGATGGTAACTTTCACATTTTTTTACCCCCAAGCGAAATTACTTTGGAATTCTCCTCCTAAAATGCATGATTCATTGCAATACCAGGTTCGTTCAACTATTTTGCCATTCTAAGTGCTCACAGTCCAAGAACTATATTAAAAACTATTCCTGGCAATATTTTTTTCTCTTTGTCACAGCAAAATACATTTTAACAACTGTCCTGGAGCTTGCTTCCAGAAGAGCCATGTGGGGTTCTAAAGGAAACCTGATCTTTCCTCATCAGCTCACCTACCAGTTCACAGGGGCTTTCTTGCATACAAACCTATACAGATACATGTATACGCCTAACAAATAAGGTCTAACTTATTAGAAAGTTGTAGAGGCAATAATAATCACTTTCTTTGGACACTTCTATCAAAATTAATTACAGATAACAATCTAATAAACAATGAATTAAATATTTAAAAACAACTTCAGAGACACATGCATTGTAAGCACAGGGCACTGCCCTGTAAATTGCTTTTAAAAACATTCAATGTGTTAAAAGACAGCAATCTGACATTCACGATGTGAACTTCGTGACAACATGAAACAGTGTTTAGGCTTATAGATATTTGGTGTATGAACAATTAACAATTTGTGTAAGATACACAGACCATACAAAGAAAAGAAAAATAAAAGAAAATGCATAGTAGTGAGGAGAGCACCAGAATATATGGACAGTAAAAGGTAACTATGGTATATATGAGCCATATCAAATTCAGAAATAAGGAACATGCTTTTTACACTTTTCTGTACTAAAAGCTCCAAGTATAGCAATTAAGAGCTGTTTTTGAAAATAAGATATTTACAATGATGGTCTTAGTAGACCTCAGTGAGTAAACTAGCTTCTGAGAGCATCAAGTGCTCTTCCACATAAATCCTCTAAATTGAGCTGTACAAAACAGTCTCTTTATATATCTAAAAGTATCTTTCTCATTTTCCTATATATATATGCTTTTAATTCTTTGTATCTTTAGTATCTGAAAATGTAGTGAACTCTAGTAGAATCTGCCACTATGTAAAACAGTCAACATTAATCCAGATGATCATGTGGCCACTTGAACAGTCACAAGATGTCGATATACTTCATCAATACAGTTGAATTACAGTACAGTTGAATATACAGACTGATATGCTAGCGCAGAATGCAAGACCATGAATACTAATATTTACCTCCAACAGTATTCAACCTAAATTAGATTTGCTAGCTGTCAGACAATGATACATAGTATGAATTTTTTCCCCGTTATCAAACCACTACATAGGTGTGCACAAACATGAAAATCACTTGAGATGGCTGCATCTGTGCACACTACACTGTACTGAGCAGCCTCATGGAAAGAACGTTATAGTAGATACAAGTTTGCCTGGCAAACTAGTGGCTTCTCTGTCATATACCACAGATGCTCACAACAGTACCAAGTGATAAGCACAGATTAATTTACAGGAGTATCAGTTTTTCAAACCTGATTGCTTTTGTTACTATGGTAAGGCAGGCACCATTACTGTATGAAATCAGTATATTATTTTTAATCTGTTTTTTTAGACTAGCAAATAGTTCATTTAAAGCATATTCCATGCCCAACCTCCTCACAAACTGAAGAAATTGAAACATTGTATCAAAACCTGTTTTTTTTTAACTAAACTTTTTTAAGCACAGGCCTGTTAAGCCCCAATTTTCTCCCTACGCAGTATTAAAACCCTATTGCCTCACAAATTATAGGTAGACTGTTGATACTAATACCACAGAACTATGCCAGCTGGAAAGATCCCCTGGAGGTCATCTAGTCCAAACTCTTGCTCAAAGCAGGTCAAAGTAGATCAAGAAGCTCAGGGCCTCATTTAGCTCAGTTCTGACCATCTCTGAGGATGCTCTCAATCACCAGTAGAGAACTACCACTCAGTGTAATTTTTCTTCTCTTGTCTCTAACTGTAAGTTTCCATGTTGCAAGTCGCCTGCATGGCCTCTTGTTTTTTCACAGTACACCCATATGAAGAGTTTGGCTCCATCTGCTCCACAGTCTTCCTTCAAGTAGTTGAAGACAGCACTAAATCTCATCTTAACTCCTCTTCATAAGGCTAGTCACAGTTAACTCGGTCCATCTCTGCTGGACTCATGCTAGTGCATCATCATTTTTCTTCTACTGGGAAAATCATAACTGTACCCAATGCTCCAGATGTGGTCTCACAGGGAATGAGGAGAGAAAACAGCTACTTCTCCTTTGACCTGCTGGCTACACTTCTGCAACAGTCTACTATACAGTTGGCTGCCTTTGCCAAGAGTATACTGCTCACATACATAAAGATGTGTTTTACCCATAAAACACCTATCATCCCATATGGGTTCTTACATGAAAGCACTCGAGAACAGAAACTTCTTAATCACCCATGTGGAGGTATATTGAGCCCTTTACCCCTCACCATTCTATGTGAACTTAATGGAAGACATTGTCACAAGCTCCCTCACATGCAGGTTTTCTTGTTCTCTCACTCTTGTGTCTCAGAGAAAAACTGGAGGGGGAAAGTTGCACAAAGATAAACTTCAAGACCACAGTGGTTTTGCACAGTACAAAACATTGAGATAAAGAGTCTTCTTAAGAATTAACCTTGCTATTCCATTTTAGGTTACATTTTAAGACAATTTATGAATACAGCTTCCTCACAGGTAAGTTATTTAGTATTTATTTTATGCAAGTGCCACTATCATCCGTCCACAACAATGTGTTTAAGGACTGCTGCATCAAAAAAAAAGCCGAAGATATTAAACAAAACAAAAACAAAAATATCTTTGGAAAAAAACCCAGAAACACAAAACTTGGACTTTTTTTGGTAGACCTCTTCTCTGTCCAACACAAACCAAAAGAAAACCACGCACAGAAAACTGGAGAGGAAAAACAAAACAAAGAGTCCACAATAAAGATTTTGTGAAAAACAGGCTCAAATTCTCATGTAGAATTTAGGATTTGTTCCACATTTACTTATACAGCTTATATGTCTTAATATCAAAACCGATACAGGAAAGATCGACAACAAAATAACAAACCATCCAAACTCAACAACAACCAAATCCACAAAACAAAACTCCCTCAAAACCCCACTACGTGTTTATCATGTGTTAACTCAATTGCATTTCAGTATGAATTCTGAATATAACAATATAAACACTGAGTGGAATCAAACTTCCAAAACTTCTTAGCATATTCTCAAATCCTTTTCTTCAGATAAAGGTAGCAAATGCAAACCATCAACTGCTATCTTTTTAAAAACAAACCTGTAATTCCTATCAGCTTCTTTTTTCCACATGATGAGTCTCTTCTCCTTTGTCTAATATTTAACCCTTTCAGCAAGGGCTTGCCAAGGGCTGAATTCCATTGTCATGGAGGGAGTAAAGCAATACTCCACAGAGATGGATATGTGACTTATCATCAGTAGATAAGACTAGGCTCAGAAAAATGACCAGAATACAGAGAGAACTTCTTTAAAAAATACCAAATAATTTTAGTAAAAATTAATCAGCTCAAAATGTGATATTTTAGGTATAACCTGCTAAAAGCGTAATGCAGCTATATACAATATGAATATTGTGGAATGCATGGCTTGTATTTTGTTGGAAGACTACGAAAAAGAAACTAGCAATGGTATTAGCAGATTTTAATTACAATCTTCAGTAAAATCTGAAGCAAGACCTGAGATTTACCTTGTCAATCAAACTACCCATTAAGGTAGAATATGTTTGCTATAATTTTAAAAAGAAGTCATTAACTCTTTTCTGCTGCCGAACTTGGGTTCTTAAGGACTTAGACCTGGAATCCCTAAAAAACACTGCTGTGGAAAAGAACATGGTCTCCAGCAAAAATATACTGACTGTAGAGTACACAGTGACTGTCATTCAGTTACGTCACTCATTTTCATATAGTGCAAAAGCAGCACGTTACAGACACAAGAGTTGCAAATTCAACTTAGAAAATCTATACTGGGTTTACCCTAAAATAGGAAATGTTAAAGAGTTATAGAGTTTTATCTACACTATAGTAGTTCTGCAGCACTGTTTTAAAATCCTGACTATATGAAAAATGCATACAGTGCTTTAAATGATATTACACACTTTAATCTTAAGTTTTCACTCATTTTGTAGCAAATTACTTACTAAATCTAGACTAGCAAAATTAAACTGATGTATTCTTACTTCAGTTATTTGGGCATTTTTTAATTCTGAATTAATTTTTCTTTAAAAATTAACTTTCATTAAAAAATACATTAAAAATATCCAAACAGAAATAGCAATAGCTTAGAGAGAGCACACACTATTATTTCTAATATGTAATATCATAAGTGAAGAGCTGTAGAAACTACAAAAGACTAGAAATTAATGCCCTGTTAAATCAAGATACCTGTGAGATCAAAGACTCTGCTTTAAAACTTCTATAAAATATAAACCAGAAAGGATCTTACAAAGCAAGCAAACACAGAAAAGGCTGACATACAAAAAAGATCTGTCTGCTTACAATTTACTTAATTGTTCATTCTTACCTTCTGTGCTTAATCCAGGACTTGAAGTGAATTTTGCTACATCGACAATCTTTACAGCAAACTGTTGCCCTGTTTCCCTGTTGATACATCGCCGCACAACACTGAAGGGACCCCTGAAACACACACACAGAAAGCAGCAATAAATAACTCCATTCTCTTTTATGTGTTGAATTTCAATTCTGTTACTTCTAAATAAAGTTTAGATTCCAACATTCAGGTGTAATATTTACAAAGAAGCTTATACTTCTCATCCTTGCTGCCCACTAAATTTAAAATTAATCACTTCAATTACAGACTATTGCAACAAACACCACATAAGGTTTGTATTTTCCTATATTAAAGACATATTTTCTTACTCTGCTGCTTTAGAAAGGCTGAATTCTTAGAAACCTTTTGTAATATATTGACATTATTATTAAATTTTGCATGGACTTTATTTTGACGCACAATCCAAATGGGGCGAGAAACACATTATTACTTTCAGAAATAAGCTAGAGTTCAAAATCATAAGAGTAACGAAATTGTTAAGACACACTGTTTGGTTTTATTTGTTTGTTTTACATAAACTATTTTTTTTAATATATATACACACAAATAAACAACCTCCGTTACAATACTTAGAAATTCCACAAAATCGTGTAATCTTCTGTCATCTTATGGCACTTAAACACCCACAAAAGCTACCGATCAAAAGATTTGTTAAAATTAATTCAGACAGACAGATGTTAGCATCACACTAATAAAAAGCTAGTTATATTTCAAAATTGAAATTATATTCGCCAAAATGCAAGCTATAACAGGAGCAACCTTTTAAAAACCATCACCACCAACACATGCGTTTGGAAGCTTTGTTTAGCAGATCATATAAATTCTTGGTGCCTTGACTTGAAGTTTAACTTAAAGTTTGACTTAGTTTACAGGTTTCTAAGCAATGATACTGCAAAGCAATACAATTCTCAAAGTAAAATTCCCTGAAAAGGTAGAAACGTCCCTCTGAGGGCACTTAAAAACCTTTATAACTGGCTTTTGGTATTCCTTTACATACCATGACTCAAAGAATGTCACTCACAAGACTACCAAACCTGTACTCCCACAGCTGAAATCCAATTTTTGTATTTCTTTAACAACATACTTGCAAAGGTTTCTTGAAGTAGGATCATTTCTGACACAGAATATGAATACCAAAACCAGTCAATGAATCATATACACGTGAATTATGCTGATGAGCTCAAACACAACTGACTATAAAAGAAAACACACAAGTCTTTTTTTCCTCTTTCCATGCTCCTAACATAAAGTGAAATCGTCCACACTGGTGGCTATTTTCTCCTCGGAGTCCACACTCAGCATCTGAGTTTTTTAACAGTTAGCACAGATGTTTTAAAAAAAAGATGTTCAATTAAGACTCACACACAGAAAGACATTTACATCTGTAAATACAAAATGCTCAACTGACTTAACTTTGCATCTGAAAGACTGCAGTTATTGACTAAGAATCCTTTCCCCACATGTCAAAAAGTACTCTTTTATTAAGAAGTCCCATTTATATAGACGAGTGTTACTGTATCCTCAGTCATGCTTACTCTTTTAGCATTTTTACATCTGTCAAAGTAAAATTGCTTTCAAGTAGTATAAACAGCTTTAAATTATGGTAATTTAAAAACATTTCCAAACCTAACCCACAGCTTTAGAACAACACTGGCAATACTTGTTTTCATTCACAATTGCCATAAATTACTAGAAAATAAATGCAGTTTAGTTTTCATTAAAATGATCCTTCTTATTTTCATTCCAATTGTTTTTCTTCCCTACACAAAGCCTTTCTGAAGGCATTAAATAATGCTTTTAGTGTTATCTGGTACAAAATGGTACATGACTAGAGCGCAGAGACACTTGGGAAGACCATATCCTTCATTATAGGTAGCTACTCTGTTCATTCACATAATCTCTGTGAGTATAACTATTTCTTGTTGCTGACGAAGTTACTTCCAGGATTCCTCAGGTCTGGGCTGGAGAGCTTGCCCACCTACCTGAACATGTGTATATAACTGAGCAGCCAAGGAGAGACAGCTGAAGGAATCATAAATCTAAAAGTAGCATACTGGAGACTGCAGCTCCAGGGGGATCACACTTGCGGTCAGACCCACCTTTCCCTCACAACCATGACTCTTGTTTTCTTTCCATTATGTATTAACATTTAAGAACCCTGACCTGACTGATTGTGTGGGGCAAAAAAAGATAAGCATTTTATTCAGTTCAGTAACAGAGAGGGTACAAGAGACACTATAAGGTCTCAGCCTTTGTGGCCATACTGGAAGTTAGCTATGGCTTTAACAAAGCCTTCCCTACTTAGAATGATGAATGCTAAAAACTCTCAAGTAAATTAAAGCTGCTGTAAAACACAGAAGTCGTCAGCGATGTCCACAGTGAACTCACTCTATAAAAAAAAAAAAGAAAAAACAACAACCAAAAAACCCAACAAAACACAAGCAGAGTTTCATACAGAAAGTAAGATTCTTAAACATAACCTCAAGATGCAGGTGTTCAAAAGCCTCAGATCTCCAACTTTTTTAAAACTACCTCTCTCCTATTGTACACTGTTGTACACTCTCTCCTATGTACACTGTACACAGTGTACATTATGGGAATACATTAGGTGAATACAGGTCATCAAAAGTGTTAATGATAGGTATGAATAATGATTTATTAAGACAGAGGAACTGAGTTAAGTTGCATAAGACAACACCATCTTGCCACAGGCATACAAACTAAAATGAGAATGTAATGTCTTTTACAGTTAAATTTCTCTGTGCCACCCATGACACAGCTGCTGAGATACGCAAATCTGTGCTTTCAGACCCATCTTCCTGCCTCCTCCCTGAGCCTTCAAATCCTTTCACTACAGTAAGCATACACACACAGCAGATGACACTAGCTCAAAGTTCATTGTTGGAGGTTCATTAAAATCCACAAGCAGTAGGGACAGATTATTTTTGCACTGATATTTTGTCAACGTTGGCAGCGATACTTTGAGTCTCACCTGGAATGTACAACCCAAAAAGCAAAATGTATTTTCTTAAACTGAAGTTGGGACGCAGGCCTCGATTTCCATCAGTCTTCCAATATATTTTTAAGACGTTTATTGATTACATGTAAACAAACAAACAAAAAAAAGGGGGATCGGGATGATTAAGAGGTGCCTCATAACCACTTATATATATGCTTCCAAAATCTGAGTTAAGAGCACGGGTTCTGATGTAACCTTAACCCTAGTTAAACTATTTTCTGGCGATTTACTTGATTGTCCTGTGCTAGACAGTAAATTTTATATCTGCTAGACATATATTCGAAGAAAAAAATTACTAATTACTCTCTTATTCAGGTGTACAATACTTGGATTAGAATACAATCCAAATAATTTTACTTAGGGTATGTCGTTAGGACTTCAAGAATAAAGATCATAAACTGATGTTTTCCAAATTTTATTACATTAGAACTTTGTTAGCTTATCTGTCTGTTCTGCTTCCTTTACCTTTCCCTCCAATCCATGTTGGTGTGCAAGAACAACAACAGGTTGTGACCCATTAAAATATACCTTGTTGATTTCTAACAAGCACAAATGCTTGCCAACAGTAACTACAGCCTGTCCCCTTTCCCATGTCCTGAATTGTCTGGGCTGATACTCTGTGATTCTGTGACCTGTGGGAACAGAGCTCCTAGGGACAAACATTATAAGGACACTTTCTGAATTCCCATGCTTCAGAACCTCAAAACTTGAGATCTTAAGCCATTTACTATCACAGCACCAAGAGTCTGCTCCGCACCTCTCCAAAGTAAGTGATAATTTTTTGATATTTTGTGGAACTTAATATAAAACTTAATATAAATATAAAAAAAATTGGCTCTCAATTTTAGTTTCATAATTTAAACTTTCAAAAATACAAAAAAGAAACACAATTGTTGAATATTATATCAGTAAAACCTACAGCAGTGAACAACATGTCTTCAAATGAATAGAGCACTCCTTTGAAAATGAGCATTCATTTATCAGCAAAAGTGTTTAGATCCCTTTTCCTTATCTTACAGGGCTTAACTATTAAGAACTCGAAATATGTGATACAGGCCTTGGTTACCTTTATTCAGCATTTTGAATGAAGGAATAATGTTTTCTAAAAAGGATTATGCCAGTTTGTTGCATTAAGATACTATAAATGTATACAAAGTCCCATAAGGAAAGACACAGGTAACCAGATAATTTTTTTTCCCTTTCCCCTCCTCCCCAGTTCCCCCTTACATTTATTTGCCTAAGCAGCAGATTGCACTGGTTTGTACTAATCCAGTTAATACTTCCAAAACAAGAAAGCAAATTACAACCACATTTCAGAGAGCTAAATCTCTTTCCCTCTTCACTCATACATCATTTATAATACATACTTATTCTTTAATTTTCCCTTTGATTGAAGTGAACTTTTGAAAATTAAGTATTTCCAAGATTAATTAAACCTGCAATTAGTCACTAGATCAGAACATTTGCACATGGAACTGTAGCTGAAAACAGTGATTGAACCTCTCTGTGAACCAACACATCAATGTATTAGAGAGCACCCACATTTAAAAAAAAAACATCACAAGCAATGTTGGGTAGACAATTTTGAGTTTATTCTCAAAGGAAAATTTTTAATGCTGCATTATGACAACTGTGGCACATTTGGGTTGAAGATCTGATACTTCTTTAGTAAATCAGATATTTTTGTGTGGCCCCACAAAAGCCACAAAGCTGAGTTCCTAAGCAGCAATTCTGTTACAGGTATGCTTCAACATCCACCTCTTCAAAACCAAGTTTGCATTTTTAACTCACCTTTAGGACAAAACATACAAAGAACAAAGCACAATGCAGTGGTTCACTGGATTTCTGCCCAATAGCGATATTTTTTAATATTAATTCAACAGAAAAAAATGAATATACAGAGTGCTGAAGCTTTGGTTCTAAGGTAGGAGGAAAACCCCAACAACTCAAGTGTTCCTTTACCTTCATGACCATTTTTGACTCATTCCTTAAACACCTTTGAAAGTCCTGAATCATAGTGTATACATAGTATTTGAGTATAAACAAGATTTTCTTTTCTAATGATTCTGTAAATAAGAAAATAACTAGAGAAAGACTACTTAAAGTGGTAGGGTTTGAAATGTGTTATTTTTAAAAAGTTTGGTTGAAGTCAAGAAAAGATTTGGAAATGGCAGGTATTTTTTAATTAATAGCATTTAAAGAATTTTAAAAAATTCAGCCAAGTGATAAAACATGGTAAGAAATTATTGTTACTGCTTAAAAATATTCAACTACCATTGATTTTAAAGGCTTAAGCAAACCTTTACATATGGGAAGAAAAACTTCAGGGAAAACATTTTTCGAGAAGACCCAGCATAACTCAAACTTCAGTTATTCATGGTAGAAATGCCTGATGCAGCCAAGGGTGTGGAAGCATGCTGAAAAATCACAGTCATATCAGTCCAGTGCACTACAGGAGCTCATTGGACACCCAGAGTGACCTTATCACTCAGTCTTTCTACTGTAGAGCACAGTGCAACTCCAGTCAGAAGCAGTGGGTGCTAGTGTGGACCAGAAACCCAGTCACGGTCCTCATTCCAAATTACTGCCCTTCCAGTGGTGTTCCCCTCATTTTGGTGTCATTCAAAGCCAGTTGTTCAGCCCTCCTCAAAGCCTAATCTGGCACAGAAAGCGAGGAAGTGAAAACTAAAATTGAAAAGACCATCACAAAATTACATTCAGTGCTGAAACACTGGCCGAGTGTTTCCCTGAGGAGGAGACACAGCAGACAGAAGATTCAGCTTTGCCCATCCACCCCCTCCCCACCCCCTTAACCATTTCTTTCCTTCCACTACAATAATTGTAAAAGAGAAAATCTCCACAATAAAACCTCAGGGTATGCTAAGAATTTATGTGACATACTGAAAAAAACCTTTGCTTCAAGTTTTAAGATTTTCTTGTGTCATTCAGAAGCTTGTTTGCACGGTTTTGTCATTATAAAAACACAACGGTGGCAGGAAGGGATCTCTCCTGCCTCTAACCTGCAAGGAGGACAAGCTATCCCTAACTAATCTGTAACCTCTATCAACAGAAATGGTAAGCTTGCTGCCTGGTTCTTCTTCTTCTTAGCATGCAAAACCACCAAAACATTTATCTGTCAGGGCTGGAAGGGACCTCAAAATCTATCTAGTTCCACGCCCCTGCGATGGGTGGGGCAGCCTCCACCAGACCGGGTTGCCCAAAGCCCCATTCAAGCTGGCCTTGATCTTCCTGCCAGGGAGGGGGCAGCCCCAGCTTCTTTGGGCAGCCTGTGCCAGGGTCTCAACCCCCTCACAGGGAAGAATTTCTTCCTAACATCTAATGTAAACTTATCCTCTTTCAGCTTGAAGCCACTCCCTCTTGTCCTATCACTACACTCAACTCACATGGGTCTCTAAGAAGCAGAGAAAAAAGTTAATGTGTTTTGTTTTGTGTTTTTTTTTTAATAACCTAATTACCATTGTTACATCCCTGAGAAATTATGACAGTTCCTCAAAACTAAAGGACATATCACCTTTATATTGTAATATATGCAAAAAGTTCAAATCTTTGAGCGCCTCTCTCTTCCCCATATCTGACTACCAAGAAAATTGCCATTTAATGTGCTACCACTACACAATAATGAAGTTACAAAGCTGGAAAGCTAGCAACAGTCAAACAAAATACTGTTTTTTAAAACACACTTGTATACTTGAAATCAGTACCTCCCACAAAAGTAATACCTGAATCTAAACAGAATTTATTCTGGTTATCAGTTAAATCAAAACTGCTTCCTGTATAGTCCAGTACTTAATTTTTTATTTTTTATTTAAAAAAAAAAAAAGTTCAATTTAGCTTTCATTTAAAATCACAGCCTGAAGGATATTCGTGTGTGCATACCAACTCACCATTTGGAACCAATAAACAGAAGTTACTGAGAGACAATATTTCCAAGTGAGAAATTTCTCCACTGGGGCACTGATCAGCAAAGCTAAAGTATCCCAAGAATCCTGATGCAGGCAGACAGACAGCTTCCTGTTCTTCTTACAGCAGTTTGTCCCCTGGACTGCCAAACACCTAACATGTTATGCACATGAAAATTATTCTGAGAAGAAAGTGGGTCTTGTGTGTCTCAAAGGTATGCAGATTAGTGTTAAGTTTCCAAAGCTGTCATCAAGATCATGTACGAAGCAAAGGAAAGTAAATACTTCAGGTTATCTTTTACAGATGTTGGAAGACTTCCGTTAATTTATTAATCAAATTTATGATTCAAATCATCAGTCTTTATGGTGATTCGTAACAACTATGGGAGGATTATGGGATTTAATAAGAACCTTCAGGTGAATACTGGGAAAAAAACTCCTGGTTATGATATTTACAGAAGGTTGTTGAATTCTCTCTCCAGAGGAGGAATAAGTTCTGACCTCTTGAAGTCTGAAGCTTTCAACGGTGTGCTGGAATAAAAAAATCTGACGTAGAGAACAAAAATTAGTTTCTTCTACCTGGATCTGTTAGGTTTCTGAAAAGCAGTTCCTTTTATTTTTATATGTTTAATGCATAGGAACTACTGTTCAATGTCAGGGGGGAGTGTGCTTGGGGTTTTTTTGTTTTGTTTTTTCTTGTTGTTTGTGGGTGGGTTTTTTGGAGGGTGTTATTTTTTTAAGTGCAGATTGCACTTCATCAACCTAGATGATCTCTAAAGAAACTCTAGGTTAGTCCGTATCACTTGTAGCAATTCAGTCTTTTTCTAAACTTTAAAGAAGTTACTTTTTAATACTTAAAGATGTGATCTGTCATTAACTTCAAAAATTAAAGATACTTTGGAAAAAGCAGCTGTAACAAAACCCTTTAAAACTAAATAGGGCTACTGACCTTACAAAGTATTTGGAAGGCCTACTGTTAAGTGAGAACAGTAGGATAATGAACCACTTCTGTTTGAAAAAGTAACAAATACCTTAAGTATTTAAACATGAAATACCAGCTTCCTGTAAAACAATTCTTCATGAATTTAATTCTTCTCCTTATGTGCTAATTTAAAGTTAAAGGCCTTTCCTTTGCATCATTTTGTCATTAGAAAGACTACCATACAAAGTATCTCATAAAAAGTAAGGAACAATTATTCCTATGTTAACTATAATCACCTCACAGGATAATTATTAATATACATAACAGCATACCTCACTGTAAGATCATGTCACAATGTCTTTATTGAAAAAACACTATATATATATAATATATATATATATAATAATTACTAGACAATTAGTAGGACTGTTAACATCCTGAAACTAAATGTAAAGCCTTTACTTAAAGGCTATATTTAATGTTTTTCATGAAAAGCTGCCTGGACCTGTTTTCCAATCAGGTCAGAGGCTGGGTTGCACTAACATCTGTTCCAGTACCAATGCAAAGATGATAGCACAGGGGTGCTACCAAACTGACAGGACAGGAAAAGTTACAGCACTGAGAATGAAACAACAATTTATTCCTGGAACTGTGAAATTAGCAGGAAGGGGAGCACTGACTCCATCTCGGCATGACCATTCGAGGGACACACCACGAAAGAACCCACACTCCTTCTGGTGATTATTTGACCTTTAGGACATTGATAGAAAGTTGAATTCACATTCCAGGTCAGGAACAGCATCTGACATCCCACTTGTTTCCAGCTGCTCTTTGTTTTATTCAAGGACTGAATAGTGAAGCGAGGCAGACTAGCAGCACCTTAGGTCCAAGAGTAGATCTTTTCCTTACATATTCTCACACCATTAAGCATAAGTCAAACTATTCTTTCAGTTATATCGCCCTCAATTCAAATCCAACTAAAAGTGATTTCTACTGCAGTGATAAACACCATGGTCCCCGATTTGGACAGCAGAACTAAATTAATTCCCTGTAGTACTGCCTCAAAGACCAAACCACCTGTGCACTGACTTAAAAAAAAACAAACTATAAAATCCAGGGATACTGGTGGGAGGGAGGCCTAACAAAGAATTAGGAGAACACTCAGTAAGAAGCTTGCTGCTGTATGTTTGAGGCATTCCACAGTTTAGCTTGCTTGGCTGCCACAAGTAGCTAGCTGGTGGCAGCCACTACCACTGCCATCAGAAAGGAGCCCAGAAGTAGAAACACAGCTTCCAGCCTTGGGCTAGGCTACACGCATGTGGAGTAAGCGCATATCTACACCAGCTTCCCCATCTTTGAAAAAGAAAAAAAAGATACTGTAGCTAGTATAATGGTTTGAATTATGGCACATCCTCAGAGCTATGAAGACCAAGTATTCAAATGGTGAAGTTACAAGTTTGAACAAAACTAGGATTTTAAACTGCCAATTGCTTTTGGATGAGATGTATGAACATGTGCTACAGAACACTGCACGTGCTATATATACCTTCCTGTTTTATACCAGAATTTTATTGTAAGCGTAAATCTAACCACATTTTTAGATGAACTAGGGCTATACAAATTTGAGCCAGAAGTTAACTGTTAAGAAAGGCAACATTTAGGAAGAAGTGAACAGGAGTGCTGGCACAGTTGAGAATGGAGGAAAGGGAAAGAGGAAGAAGAGATCAAATTGCCATACTATGTTTTCTTCATCATGCTTATCTAGTCAAAATAATTTAAAAAGAGAGCGTAAGAGCAGTGCTATCAATGGCATAAAGTACATAGAGTACTGCTCAATGACAGAAAGTAACTTCCAGATGGCAGGGCTTTCAGGTACAGCCCTACTTACAAAAATGTAAAAATTCAAATTGTAAGCCAGAACCCACGAGGTTCCATGTGAACATAACGAAAAACATTTTCACTGTGAGGATGACAGAGCACTGTGACAGGCTGCCCAGAGAGGTTGTGGTATATCCAACCAATATGGGAGACAGCGTGGTCAGTACCCCAGGTCTCAGCCTGTCTTAAGAGAGGTGTTTGTGGCTTTGCTCTGGACCCACTCCAACAAGTTCATGCCTTTCTTGTGCTGGGGACCCCTCAACTGGACACAGTACTCCAGGTGGGATTCCATGAGACCAAAGTAGAGGGGAAGAATCACCTTCCTCAACCTGCTGGCCACAGTACTTTTTATGAAGTCCAGAATATGATTGGCTTTCTTGGCTGTCAGTACACATTTCTGGCTAATACCCAATTTTCTGTCCCCAAGTGTCCCCAAATTCTTCCTCACAAGGTTGTTTTTAATCAATTGATCTCCCAGTGTACACTGACAAAAAGAATTACCCTGATTTGGATGCAGGACCCTGCACCAGTCCCATGGTTTGCACAGGCACATTCCTTTTCTCACAGCTTTCAAGGTCTCTCCAGGTGTTATCCCCGCTCTCTAGCCAATCAACTGCACCTCACAGCTTGGTGCCACCTGCAAACTCTCTGAGACTGCAGTCAACCCCAATGCCTATGTCAGTATGGACCACCGAAGGACACCACTTGTTACTGGTTTCCACATGGATATTAAGCCACTGACTATAACTCTTTGGACACAGCCATCCGGCCAATTTCTTACCCATCTAAAAGTCTGTCCATCAAAACCATATGTCTCCAATTTAGAGGCAAGAATGTTGTGGGGGACTGCATCAAAGGCATTATAGAAGTCTAGGCAGATGACACCTGTAGCTCTTTCCTTAACTGCTGATCACAGAAGGACACTAGATTAAGTCAGGCATGACTTGGTCTCAGTAAAGTCATGTTGGCTGTCTCTAATCACCTCCCTGCCTTCCATATGCTTTGACATGTTCTCCAGGAGATTCTACTCTGTGGAGCAGGTGAGGTCTTTTTCAGAGAACTGTTTGCAGGTCCTGGTCCTCACAGTGGACTTCAAACACTCCGATATCTGCTGGAGGGACAATGCAGCAGGGTGAGTGCAATCCAGGAGGCTTCTGGAGTAGACATGGTAAATTCCTGATACAAGTGATTGAGTAACCAATGATGGTTTGTTAAAAACTGACACTTACAAACAAGAAATCTCTCAAAGACTGGGGGCAGCCTCTACTGCAGGACCACGAGATGAAGAGTTCAGGATCCCAAGAGTAAGGCAAAAAAAAAAAAAAAAGCAGTATCACACTCCTAGACTTCAGCACATATATGAGAGTAAAAAAGACTTTTTGTAGCTTACTCGCATACTATGCATAAAAATCAAATAATGATGAGAAATGCAGAGCAACAAAAGTAAAAATAAATCTCAAAGTAGCTTTGAGATTTGCAAGACTAGAACTAAAGGTGAATTTTGGCTGTTTTTTTTTAGGCATTAAGATGTCTGGGTGTCCCTGCTTCTTGCAGGGGGGTGGACTGGATGACCTCTGGGAGTCGCTTCCAACCCTAATCATTCTATGATTCCATGATTCTATGATCAGAATAAGAGCTTTACACCTAACTCAGCTCTGTATTTTAGCTTCCGCTTGCTTTAGTTTCTGTGGCATCCCCAGATAATTTCTTACAATAAATCAGAGCTTCCTTACAAGTCTGGCAATATCCCTGCAGTTTATTAGCTGATAGTACTGAACTTAGTTTCACATTAAAATGAAGCAAGGAATGGCAAAAAAACAAAACAATTAAGCAGGACTGTGATACCTTGTCAGCTTGTCAAATGATAAAACCTCTTTCATTAGCTCTCCTATGTTCTTTACTGTATTCACCCGTTAGGTAGAATCTGTGCATTAGTACAAGGATAGAAAGGATAAAAGGATAGAAATGTTCTTGTTTTTTTCAGGAAAGTTACAAAAATGAAATCCCAATAAAACTGTAAACTCAGTGCACTACTGAAATTTACAACTCCTCCTGGCAATTATTGCTGTATAATTCTCAAGAATAACTGTCTTTGACAAACAAAAAACCCTCTTCTAAAAATTACAAACTAAACAGCAACATGAGGAGCTCATTCTAGTTTTCCAAAGTCTATATTCATGATTCATAACAAAGACTTTCTTTATTGTCAAGCAGAGATTTGGATTTTTTGTTAGAATGCACAACCATGTCCTATATCACCTTTTTCCCTATCTGTCTTTCCTATCTATTGAAAAAGGTTTAGCCTCAGATCACAATCTGACAAGAAACAATCCTACACAAATATTTTAATCGATATTTTTGTGTAGTGCATCAGATCTTTAGCAACACCGAGCACTGAATTTCAGTTCTAAAAATTTTCTCTAGACAGCAGAAATGAAACAGCAGAATTTTAAATACAGATTATTTTCAATAGCTGATAAATTATTTAAAACCATAGGCAAGATATAAAAAATAAATTTGAGTATCCCAGAAGTCTAATTTTTGAAGATCTTACAGAAAAGGTGTGCTAAAAGCTTTGAACATCAGTTATGTTTGTATGTCGATATGCATACGTACTCACAAGAGGAAACTGATGGTATGCAAAGTTATCTGGTATTCATGTTCCCTCTCCCCAGATAAACCCTTGGTATCAGTTGAGAGGGGATGTAGAACTTTAGAAGTTTGCCTTCTCACAATATTATATAGAAGAATCCCTATTTTTTTAAAAAACTTTTTAAAAAGATCCAAACATTTTAAAAGCTATATCATAATCTGAATAAATTTCCAACCATTCTGAGAACAAAGACCACCACTTTTGGGGAGGCAAACGCTTTATGCGGTTTTTCATTTGGAATGTAAGCAGTCCTATGACACCAACAGAGAAAGAAACTAGCTCCTGTGCATTCACATACACCTGGGAAAAAAACATGGATATCACAACTTTACCAATTAAAAGAAAATACAAATGCATGATGCTATTTTCTGACAACATTCTTCTCTTCCACTGTTTGCAAAAGTTATGGTGACAGCTACAAAAACAGAGCTGCCTATACAGCAACAGACGAGAATCTGCTCAGATCTCCTTCATATTGGGAGAATTTTGTGGGAAGCTCTTTAAATTCTTCTCTGCGTGGTCCTAACATTTGACAGAACCCTGATAGTTCTTCTGTTATCCACCCTGCAATACCCCAAATTACCACATTCCCTAGAAACCTTCAGAAAGAACTCCATCAGTAACTGACTAGTGTTGCCTTATTAATGAAGCACTCCCTATTATCATGAGCTACAGTTTCAGCATATTGTTTCACCCATATATTTTAGGTATTTGTAGCATAATAAAAAAGTTCTCCATAGAAGCTAAACACTCAAAACCCCCAAAATTTGAAAAAAAAAATACAGTCACAGGCTATCAACTACATTTTCTGGACACACATGATTTCAAACTTTAAGCTGACCGCTTGCTTTGCACATAAAAAAATGAGATGGGTACAACTCTCCGCTGTGTTAAAAAATGGCCCGTCAGCCAGGCCCAGAGAGTTGTGGTAAATGGAGTTGAATCCAGCTGGTGGCAGGTCACAAGTGTTGATCCCCAGAGCTCTGTGCTGGGGCTGGTCTTGTTTAAAATCTTCATTGAGGATCTGGATAAGGGGATTGAGTGCACCCTCAGTAAGTCTACGGATGACACCAAATTGTGTGGGAGTATCAATCTGCCGGAAGCCAGGAATGCCCTGCAGAGGCACCTGGACAGGCTGGCTGGATGGGCAGCCATCTACTACTAAGAGCTGTCTGGGGCTTCTAATCCCCTTCTACAACAGTTCTGCCAGTCTCCATATGGGCTATTTAGAGTCAAATGTTGGGCATACTGAATTTCTGCCTATGCAGTAGGTTTCTTCAGTCCCTTACACAAATATAACAACACCACAATTCCTCAAGGCAAGAACAATGAGAGATTCAAGCTGACCATGGAAGTCAAATACCCTAGCCCATAACTATTGTCCTTCACCAACAGGCTCTGTATTCATAGATCTGACAGGTAACAGAGGTAACAAAGATAAAAAATAATATTTGCAAATCTTCACACTTCAACAGATTAGCACTTGCAGGATATCCAGATCCTCTCTGGAGATCATCAATCAGTTACGCATTGCTTCTGGTGTTTTAAGGCACGAGTACTGGACTAGATTACCTGTAGGAAATTTATTGTCACACATAAGAGAATTCTGGTTTTAAAATAAGTTCTTGAAATGTAAGTTCCAGTTTCTCCCTGTATCTGCAGCTTTTATCACCTCATTGCCTCAATAACCATCTCTCTTCTGCCACTGTCAAACAGCTTTTGCAAGCACTGTTCAGAATTTTTAGCAAATATAGCTTAAACATTAATAAAAGAATTTATGACCAAAGGATGTTTAGCCAAGAAACTATCCAGAAATTACAACAAAAAGGTAATACCTGGATATGTAATTCGCAAAGCTAAGAATGCTTATGTTGTGACTTGGTACTATGATACTTATCAAGACTAAACAAAAAAAAAATTAAAAAAGAAACCACTGTATGTTGTATTATTTAACAATTTTTTGTACATTAGAGCTCAGACTGCTTCTTTCCACCTAAAACAGGTCGTGAGTGCTTTCATTTCATTTGAAAGCACACTTCCTGCTCTCAATGCATCAAAAAACAAACAGAACACAAGCTTTGAAAAAAGGTACAAGCATTTTAATATATGCCTTACTGTAATTTAAATGTAATTTGGGTACCATATTGGTCAAAATCAAACAGCGCTAATTAAAAATCCCTATTTCTTAACATCAATTCACAACACAAGCAGCTTTCCATATTAGACAAGTATTCACCTCATTTAGACACAAACAGATTATTTTGGAAAGACTTCAATGACCACTTTCTGCATTCTACTGCGCCCATGGACCTTTTTTTTCCAAGAGCAGAAAAGCTGGGGAGATACCAGAAGTGACTCCAGCTGACACCTGGCCTATGGCTGGATAACTGCTTTAAGATGAACCTTATTACAGGTAGTCACCAAATCAGGAAATCCTGTCCTTCCAGGTACTCATTTCTGCCAGGTTCTTTGTATCGGCATTGTGTGGTCACAGGACTGGGACAAGAAACAAATGTACCTAATGAAAAACAACCCGTCACAAAGATCTAAGCTTATATGAGTTGGTTCTCAGTTCTCTACTAGTGACTGGAAAGATCATCTCTTTCAGAATCAGAGGTTACCTCAATCACCTTGAAACTGAGAAATGAAAGTGTAGTTCAAGTGCTTGTCAAAGGACAAAAAAAAACCCAACAATTTGTAAGCAGAACCAGACAGGTCTTCATAAAACATTTGAAGAATCCTATTTACAAAACAGGTGTGGCTTCTTTTTAATACTGATACTCTTTATACAAATTAAATTTACAGCCACTTCTATCACTAAGATTACTCCAGTAAGAAATTTAATTTAAAAGGTAAAGCAAAAGATCTCACTGTATAAAAGCAAAATTGACATTCCATGATTTCTTTTCTATCAAAATTAACTTTTTGCCAAAAGTTTAGGGACACAGAACTAACTTATCATTCAAAACTATTTTTAAAATACTTAAAAATCACACAATACAAAATGCTGAAAAAAACCCTCTTTACTGTTCCTACAAACAGCTATTAAATAGTCATGAAACTTTAATATGCTTTAGTATGCAGATGGTAATTAAAAAAACCCCAAACCTCTTCAAAACTTGTATTTCATTCCCAATTAGATCACCCACACAGCAGTTCTAAATTATGCAAGTTGAGAGGCTATTTTGGGCACAACACCTTCCTGAAATAATCCTGCAAGTCATGTGCCAAACATGACAAAAGGAAAATATTAGGTGAGCAGTATCTGCTCAATCCTAAATTCCCTAAACCATCTTCACAAAAGCATTCTTGGAAAACAGAAACAGCTCTTTTTAAAAATCCAGTATTATTTCCCTAAAATTTCAGGCCACTTCCATTTTCTACATTTGTTTCCACATTTACTTCACTGGAAAAATCTATTTCACAAGTCTGAACCATCTCCTGGAGGTCCACTCTCATCCAGCCACCCTGGTTCAAGCAGGACCACTTAGAGCACATTGTCCAGAGCCATGTCTTAATGGCTTGAGTATTATCCCAAATTACCCCTCCCTTCAGGCATTTGCACACATCAGTGAGATCACCAGCTGAACCTTCCCTCCCCCAGGCCAACCACTCCCAACTCCTCACAGTGCAGAAACATTCAGCATCTTGGCTGTAGCCCTTTGCTGATTTCTGTGCAGTACATCCAGGTCTCTCCTGTACCGGGGAGTCCAGAACTGCACACAGCACACCAGCAGTGGCCTCACCAAGGCTGAGTAGAGGGGATGAATCATCTCCCTCCACCTCATACAATTCAGCCTTTTTTGCAGCAAGGGCACTCTGCTGCTTCATGTTCAAATGGGTGTCCACCAGGACCCTCACAGGGCCTGTTTGCAAAGATGCTTTCCAGCTGGTCAGCCCCAGCACGTACTGGTATATGGGGGTGTTCCTCCCCACTCACGTGACTTGGCACACTTCTTGTTGAGCTGCAGGAGGTTCCTGTCAGCCCATTGCTCCGGCCTGTCGGGGACTCTCTGGATGGCAGCACAACTCTGTGGCTGATCGGTCACTCCTCCCAGTTTGGTGTCACCAGCAAACTTGCTGCCAGGCTGCTCTGTCTGATCGTCCAGAGCATTACTGAAAGTGCAGAAGAGTATTGGACCCATATTGACCCCTGGGGTACAACGGTGGCTTTGTCCTCCACCTAGGCTTTGTACCACTTATGAGCACCCTCTAGGCCCACCTGTTCAGCAAGTTTTCACTCCACCTCACTGTCTGCTCATCCATCCCCTACTCCTTCAGCTTCTCTTTGAGGATCTTATGGTAGACGGTGTCAAAGGCCTTCCTGAAGTCTAGACAGATAAAATCCAATTGCTCTCCATCTACCAGGGCAGTTGCTTCACCTCAGAAATTTCTCATCTTGGTCAAGCATGATTTCCCTTGGTGAATCCAAGCAGATTACTGTGGTGTCCTTATTTAACTCAGAGCAATTTCCAATCATTTACATTATCGTCTCAAAAATAAATCCAAACTGAAAAAATAAGTATGATTAAAATATTTGTACTATATAATGCACTGCACATTAAATTACAGCATTTTCTTCTCCTATTATAGGACAACCCAACATTAAATCCTCTCTTCACATCCGTGTTGACTCAATCAGGTTTATGTGAGTCTTGACATACGTCACAGCTAACATCTGTAACAAATCAAAAACTGTTTGTCAAAAGCCATCTCTCACCCTGATACTATTCAATTGCATGCAAACACAAAGGAACACAGAACTGTTTCCCTCATTGGAGAAATCAATCAGCTACTGTCCCCATCAATTTCTTCTAACAGTAAACTTCCCGGTTAAAGTTACCGTATTTACACCTGTCAAGGTAAACAGAGTAAGAACCTGTAGTTTCATTCCAGTATGTAGCCTGGCTAGCAGAGAAGGGTCCTTTGAGCCATGTGAAGTCCAAGACTTCAGATCTGGCCTTCTGCACACTGGTCAGCCACGCTGGTTTACTTTGGCTTAAAAGCTACCAGTCACTGTCCCACTTTTCTCCACAGTGCACTTCAGAGGTTAGAGGTACCTACTTCCCTGAGCAGCATGGACTGCCAACCTGCCCAGCCCCACACAGAAGCCCTCTGAGCAAGCCTGCTATATGCTATATAAACCCCCCTTCTCCACACCTCAAAGCAAACACATGCTCCACACAGCAGTTTTATTTCAGTAAGAAACCAGACTCTGGTAATGAAAAGCAGCACACTGATTTGTCTCTACATGAAGGGCAAACTCTATATAAATAACTTAATAACAAAACTTTCACCTTTGCTTTTCTGAGGCATGACCAAAACGTGATGAGGCTTACGTTGGCCCAAGCTAACCAAGACAAACCCAGGTATTTCTCCCTCTTTGGAAAGCAAAATCCCAGCAAGGGTTCTGGAAGAAGTTGGTTATCCCTGCCCTTCTAAGCAGCAACAGCCCTCTGCATTTAAACAGTAGTAGTCAGACACCCAAAGCAATACAAACCCTACCTGATATCCCTCATACTTGGTTACTTTGCAATTGCATGTTCCAAAATGTTTGAGCAGATCAATTTGTTCTCAAACTTGGGTACCGTGTATATCTGAAAAGAAAGACAACCTAAAGAGATAAAACACTCTGCCATTCTCTAGGACAGATGAAGATGAACATTCTGCAACACCTCTCTGGTCAAAAAAATCATTTCACATTAAGTATCAGTGCACAAGTCTACAGCAGCAAGAGGAACAGTGTAATAGGGATAGATTGGTCCAGTGAAAGACTATCGAGAGTGCAAAGTTTACACCGACCTTGTTTTCTGATGTTTTGCTCTGAGCTTGCTCTAGTTTGGACCCACAGACTATATATATGCCCATTAGTAGCCAGAGAGCATTATGTTCACCTTCAGAGCACGTTACTCAGTTTCATTCAAAAAGATTTCAGTTCACACACTCTGAGATAGCTCTACCGTACAAAACACAGCAAAGCACAATGAGGTTGGACATCAAGAGCCTTAATTCAATAGAGCACTCCTGACCTGAAATAAAACACCAATGGAGGCATGCCCAGATTGGTGGTCTGACAATTTTAAAAGTATACTTCTGTTATGAAGAAATCTAACACTCACATTGGCAATAAGGGGGAGGGGAGAATCATATACTTTAAAACAACCCACACTGCAAACAGAAAGGGGTTTACATTGTTGTATCTCTCCTGCACATTTGTTCTTCTGCATGTTCATTTTCATGTATTGGTTTGGTAAATTCTGAAGGATTTAAAAATGCTCTGACCAAGTACATAAGCAGTATAGATTACACATTTCTAATAGAGCCCCAGGTTAAAAGCCATCACCTTAAACACCATTAAGGGTTAAGCTATTATATATATGGATGTAACTCACAAACACTAAGTCATACTACTGTAAGTCAGATATGGAAAAAAACAACAACAAAAACCCCCAAACAAACAAAAAAACCCAACTCCAAACAAACAAACAAAAACGAAACAAAAAACACCCCACCCAGAAAAAATATCAAACGAAAAATTTTAGCAAGTAATAAAAATTTTATTTTTTCCCTTGTGAAGAATTACTATAAGAAGTGACTGGTGAGTTCAATATGCTCCATCTCAAATTTATACACATTGTCTAATTCATTCCTTGATTTTCCCTTTTTCCACAGAATTCAAGAGGAACACTAAATTAACTTTAAGTACTTTTTCTAAAGATACTCTATCAGACATGCTCCATGTAATATATGAGCAGAAATATTGTTACACTCTTTTCCACATCTCTATTGTTATTAGACTTCAAAGAGATCATATCTGGTTTTCTGTACACGTTCTTAATTCTTGCCATTTAAAAAAATTAGTAATTTGGACTGGGTCTCCACTCTTCCCGTGGCAATTGCTTCAACCCAGAGTTTAGATGCTTTGGGAAAAGAGTATTTAAAATATTTACCCATACTGTACTTATTAGAGATAACCTGCTCTTATGCCCTACAGTCTGAAATACTACATTTGTAAGTGCAAACAATAATGAAAGTATTTCAGCTAGTAAGTTTATACATTCAAATTTAAGACTTTAGAAATTGACCTTTGAACTGTTAAACAGCCATGTAAGACAACCCACACCTCGACTCTAGGTCAAGCAACACTACCTGGCTCATATATGCATATATGCACAGCTAGACAGCTCTGCAGAGGAGCTTTTGGGATGGGTTGGTTTGGGTTTGACAGAAGCAGCGTGAAATCAAAAACTAAGCCATAGAGGTAACAACTATGGAATTTAAACATTTGCAATTTATATTTGAACTTACTGGCTATTTCTTAGTATCACAGATTAATGCCCTGAAGTGTAATATAAACAGTTGGACCACCCAGAGGGCAAGTTGCATGTAATTTGTGTGAAAACTATCTGTGTTCACTGTATCATTGTTAAAAAAATATATCAAGATAATTTCTTTTACTATCTCACATTCTCGCTGTTAACAAATAGTGGTAGTCTGTTGGTAACCAAAAGAGAATGGAGTTTTTTTTAAAATTGCACTTTAAAGTGTGGAATTTGTTCAGCTGCGCATGACAGAAGTTCATTGAAATTTTGACCCCAGACAGTAAAGCTCAAATTACAGACTTAATCCACATTTTTCCTCCCATAGCTGCCCCCAGCCCACTTCAGGAGATATTTCAGCTAGGATATAACTTCAATACATTCCTCAAAAACGATGAAATCAGTTTGAAAGGTCAGACTTACAAGCAGTAAGTTACTGTTGCTACCAGTGCTCAGGACAAAACCAAGGTATTATACTGAATACCAGATCAGCTTTAAACTGCACAGGTACGTACAGAAAATACCAGTAACACAGTAATGTCAGAATTTTGGTAATTTAAAACACAGTACTCTTTTGCTAATTAAATCAATAAACCAAGTTTGTTATATCTAACATTTTTCCAAACTATTCATAAGCACAAGTACCAGCAGGGTACAGTAATAAGAATTATGCAAAACATTTGAAGAATTTTTTACAGTGAAAATATTAACCCTACATTATTTCTGAATAACCCGGGGATACTATGCATTTACCTGCATGTATTTACCTGTATGTATTTAGAAAAGACAAAACAGAATTCTGTTTGAACAAAGATGAACTCAACCTACACGAGGTATTTTAACTGCAGGAGTAAAGGAAGCCATAATCCAGAAATGATGAAATACACCGAATTCCTTTATACAGAAATTACAGTCTTAGTGTTTATGTGAATAATAGTCTTACTGTTACCAATATTAAAGCAATTAAGGAAATACTTTAGTAGTAGTGTAACATGCTTAGATCATAACAGGTATGAAAGAATAGTATTGTAAGAAGTTTTGTGAATCTTACTCATACAGATTTTAAAAAAAAATACAAACACAACAAAACCATTCAGACAATGCTTCCTCTAATTAATTCTGACGGTAGAGTTTAATGTAACTTTAATCCCATAACAACACACATTTTACTGATTGCACTCCAATTCTGTCAGAGTATTTTAGCACAATGAAGCAGTTATTCTAACAATACAAAATTCCCAAAACATGCACAAAGCTTAAGGTCAAAAGACTTGTTCCAACTAGTAATCAACTAATTCCAGGCAATCAACAGTTCTGCCTCAGAAACACAAGTAAATGGCTCTTACTAACTCCCAAAATTGCAGACAGGAATGATCACATCCATCAACACAAAGCAGGGCAACTCTCTCCTCCTGCCCAGTTCTAGCTATCTGTTGGTGACATGGACACACTAGAAAAGCTACGCCGTTACAAAAAGTTTAGATAACCCTATCTAACCACAAAAAGTAAGAGGTTATCTCTAACAGCCACAACAAAATAAAGCCCCTTGCAAAGTAGTTTAATTAGAGACATATTTAAGCTTAAATGCATAAAACTAAGTTCTGCATATATTCCTTATGGTCACCATATTCACTTAATGTGTATTAGCTTGGGGAGGGAGGAGACTGTGCATTGTGTGTGTTCATGGGGTTTTGTTTTCTTGTTGATTTCATTTTGTTTTGCTTTGGGTATTTTTATTGGGTCAGTTTGTTACTAAACATGCTATCATTTAGCTAACAGTTCACTCACAGGAGTATTATAAAAAGCACACTTAATCAGGCTATTAGAAAAGCATTTCAGTATTATTTTGAGACTTATTTTGGCTGTTTGAGAATATATATGGAGATCAGTTTATGATAACATACAGGCATAGTACAGCAATTTTCGTAGCATGCAATAAAAAAGAAAGTTACTTGGAAAATGTTAGTTATTTGGTATATATTCACATCTACTTTTATGCAGTATCTTTAGTTTGAACAGAAAGATAAACTGATCCATAAGGAATATAAGCAGGTAAAAGTTACAAAGAAGGAAAACTCAAGAAAGTTGTCAAGAAAGTTGTCGTCGCGTCTAACTTACACCATTGTGCTTGCAATCAAAAGCAGGAGCACTGTTTTATATTAAATAATCACTGCTCACTGGTAGCTGAATTTGAAACTATTTCATTTCTGTTTTCACTTAATTGAAAATGGTCTGGTCATTCGTAAGTAGCATCTGCTCAGGTCACAACCTTGGGTTTAGAGAACCTTAAACAAAAGAAATGAAACCACTAAAATTACTGTTCAGACACCATACATTACTGCATCAAGGATAAACACACTTAAAAATTGACCATTATTAATAAAGTTACACCATTTCCAAAACAATAGAACCCAGTTCATTACAATACTCATTTGCCTCTTTGCTAGCGATGCTCCTGTCAAAAGTATCATCAATACAAAGTACACATGTAAAAGATATAATGTATATGGCAAAATGCAATGGTGTGGAAGAATATATAAAGCAAGCAACACAGCCCTATGTTTCTTGGAAAAGTTCTAGCTTCAGAAAATACCTAATCTGATTCAATTTTAAGTACATGGAGTTCTCAAGGCAAATCAAGAAAGCAATGACAAATGTTGATTCATTATAGAAAACATTATGAGAAAAATTTTCTAACAAATTTGTATGACATTTTTCAAAGGGACACTATCAGATACCCCATAAATATTTACATGTACACAGAGTACACACTTCAGAACACTACAATACTGTGCATGGTGATGCCAATGTAGAGACAATTCTGAGAAATTTCTTCTTATGTCTCACCTATTGTATACTAAAAGAAAATTAAGTTTCTAAGTAAACTTCTCATAACACATTCTCCAGTTATTAAGGAAAATAATTTCTTTATTTCACACTGTATTTGTAAAAGCACTACTTTTCAGGATTAGAATGGGGAACGTGCTCATGAAATTAACTGTCTTTATGTACTGATACTAAAAGTCTTTGCCACAATTATGTTACAAAACAACTTCATTATAGAATAATGTAATTTTCTATATCACAGCTGGAATCAAGGCTACAGCCATCTCTTTAAACTCCAAATGAATTATGTTCAGTGGAAATGTGTGCAAGCATTAATAAAACTTCTTGCACAAAGGAATACAGATAAACCCCTCCCAATTCTTCTCAAGTTGTTATTTGTTTCCACAGTATTTTTCACCTCACAAACATAATGATTACCTTCCCAGCTGTTACTTTCAGCAAATTTGTTTTAAAATTTAAGTTCTGTGTGACTGGGCTATAAACCAGCAACATTCTGGCTGTCCTAAGTGGTCAATACTTCTAACCAAGTGGCTACTACAATACTACAATTAATTCCAGCAAAACGAGCTTACAGACATCATATAACTGACAGGTTTCAATCTTACTGGCTTTTTAATGATCTAATTATTTGCCAAATGCCTACACAATCATTTGAAGGTGAGAAATTTTTCTCCTGAAAAATAAAAATAATTTCAGTCTAAACTCCCATTACCTTAACTGTTCTCTAAAAATTTAAATTACATATCCAAAACAGTTTAGGTGATCTCTGTTCTCCCATTCTGTTTTTTCAAATTGTGAGGACATTCTTTAAAATTACCTTATTTCAACCCTTAATTGGGACACACTCTCAAGTATAACCTTACTATTGGAAGGGTATTTTATGTTTACTCTTCCCAAGTAGCAAGTCTGCAGCAAGTGATCCTTTATGCTCTTTTACATATTCAATTTTTATTGAAGTCTTTTTCAACCACTGAGGAATTTATAAGTAGTATGAATTGTGTTAAGTGTGGTATACTCAGGAAAAAAAGCCAGAATACTCCTTGGGTATTTGACAATCAATTTATTCATCTAATTACTGAGGTAGCACAGGCATGCTGTTAACTCCTGAGGACTTCAGAAGAGCCAAAATCACTACATGAATCCAACCACCCCCCTCTTTTCCCATGCCTATAAATTTTACTTCTTATTTACTCTCACCATTTAAAAAAAAAAAAGGGTCCATTTAAAAAGTGAGCTTACTCACCAGGTGGGTCTCCCAGACATACACAGCTCCAGCTGTAAAGCCACACAGAAGCCTGTTAAACGGCCTGGTGCCAAGGACTGGCTTTAGATCTATTTATAGCATAAACACAGTAAAGGCCAGATAAGTCCTATTAGCTTATTTAACAGTTGTTTGAAGATTTGTTTATTTAAGATGCAATAACTTAAAAATAACTGCGTAAGCCCTGGTTTCTTCAAAACATTTTAAAGCTTAAGCAACACCCCATTAAGTTTGTTACCTACAGTACTCTTGAAAGCTCTCACACCTTTAATAACTCCAGAGTATGTGACATTAAAGGATGTCATGAATTCAAACAAGCTGAACAATCACAGCAAACAAGCCATTCATTACATCACCCTCAAGTAAAAGCCTCTATAGGCGTACTAAATCAGCAAGACAAATTCAAGAACTAATACCTTTTTGTAACTGGATTTAAATAAGCTAATTTTGGTCTTTGGCACTGGGTCCCAGTAACAGAAGAGAGACCCACGTGGCTAAAACCAGCGAAGAGTAAACATTACTGGTGCCCAGATATCACTGCAGCAGAAGGATGCAATTCAGAAAAAGAATATGCTGAAAAGATTTTTTTATTACCCCCCCCCCCCCAAAACTCTGAACTTCGTGTATACAATGAGGTAGAGAAACTTGAAGAGCATAAAAAAAAAAAAAAACCCGAACAAAAAAAAAAGCAAAGAAAGTTCTATTAGAATCATTCAAGGCCACAGTAGTATAAATCAAAGCCTTAAGGAACACAAATTTTGATTCACAATCAAGAAAGAAAAGAAAAAGGGAAGAAAAGAACAACCAAAACTGACAGCTACTTATGAACGGACTTTGTACTACAGGAAATAAAACAACTCACGATGAGCCAAGTTCACATCTCATTTTCAATGTGAGTTGAATCTTGGTGTAACATCCCAGTGGTTTAACATTCCTGTTTAAATTTCATTAGCATTTGAAGGGAAAAATCAACTTCACAATGAAACAAAATTATATAATGGTTTTAAGTTCACCGCATTTCTTCCCACTCCGGTGCAGAATAATATTCACTTCTGGTTTAATAAAGGCAGTGCGATGACCTAGTCAACTTTCTACAGTAATTCAGCACAGACTGAACTGGGGAAAAACCCTCTTATACCTACCTCATCTACTGTTCTCATCTCCTGGATGGAAACCTTATATGAGAACATGCATCTTCATTCATGTTCCTGTGACAGACAGAGTGGAGGACCACCTTTGACAAACATTCCACTCCTTGCTTCAGTTTACATCGCATAATGAGAGGAGGCTGTGAAGCCACTAAAGCTTTAACAATCATTAGGTTGACCAGCACATGCAAACCATGTCCATATTCATATCTGCTGTTCTGTTACAATAAATGTAACCAGAACGTGGTGTTCAGAAAGGGGAATATCTTAGGATCCTTCTTAGCTGTAGCATTATTGTCTTATACCCTTTTGAAGAATGACTTAGTTCTGTTACAGACTTTACAGAGCTAAACACAATAGCACCACAGCGTGGGAGAAAGCATTGTCATAAGTACACAGTGAACGAGGCAGCAATTAGGGACTGAGACATTGTAACAAATGTTTCCAAACGTTGTGGAAGTTGTGTGTGCACTCCAGGTTTAGAAGGATATGAGGTCTGGAATGTTTTTTGTAATGCAGCAGTACACAAAATATTCAACTTAAAATGACAAGCTTAAAAGTATATTACAGACAGATTTTCAACAAATTTCAGATGACAGCAAACCATAGCACATAGAGCTGTGCACCCCATTTGCACTATTTCTATAAACTGCAAAATATTGCATGAGAGACCATTCCACTCCAAAAAAAAACCCAACAAAAGTAGCTGCCACACGTAAATATGGGTTGGATCCAATTAAAAACTCATGCCTTCAAACGACTGTTGTGGAAACTTGCCACAGAGCTTATAAAAAATACGAGATGTGCCATCTATTTTTCTATGGTCAAGGTTGGAAAGGATCTTAGTGTTGTCATCCCACAGTAAAATAAACTCTTACTGAAGTTCAAACTGAAGTTTAGCCAGAGAAGAAAAAGCTTAACAGGGTACTTAAACTTACACATCTTTCAACACCTAGGAGGTTATTGAGAAAATAGAGCCAAGCTCTTTGCACAGGTATGCAGTGGGAGAACAAGCCACAAGAGTCATAAAGAGAAACAGCGAAAGTCCCACCTGGATTGTCCCTAGAGTTCTGTGATTCTGTGGATGTAAGGAAAATCACTTTCCCTCTGAAAATAAACAATGCAACAGGCTGCCCAAGGAAATGATGGCTTTCCATCCTTTTTTAGGGCCAACTGAACAAAGCCTTGAGCAATCTGCTTTGAGCAGAGCAGAGCAGACTGACAACCTCTCAAGGGCCCTTTAATCTGAAAGATTCCATGAGATCAGTTTTAGTTTATGATCGCAGCAGCCTAACAGCACACATGTAGTGAGCACACACAGCATAACTCATTCCTTCTCCCAAACCTCATTCACCTATGAGTCTTCAGGGATTTTTGTTTGTTTTGCCAAAGGAACAATGCAACACAGCTCTTATTTATCCATACTGCTGCCTCTGGACTGATGGGTCACTACACTGGAAAAAAACTGCCACAGCAACCAAAGCTTAAAGGGATATTCTTCATTTTCTCACCCACAAATTTCCAGACATTCAAACAGCCCAGCCGCAAGAGTTTGTACTGCATTCATACCACGCAATACATTAAGCATCTCAGTAGTCTGAGGAAGAGAGTTGACAACCACCTGCTTCTTTCCAGCAGCAAAAAAGAAAAAACCCATGGGGAAAATGGACAGATCACACCATTTGCTATTGTTGACTGGTTATAAACAACTGTCTGATTGACACAATCTATCCTCCAACTACATCCATACACTAGAATTTTCTTTTTTCAGTGACAGATAAGACCATCACATAATTCTATAGAGACACGGGAAGCTGAATGGCATCAGAGTACCTTGCATATTTTAAAGAAGGAAGTATAAAAATTACAATGCTTTATTTCTTCTAAGCCAATATACAAACCCACTATATGAGCAGTGGCTAAATTTTCATATCTATACAGAAGGTTCTTTTACAGAAAAGCAGCATGCAAGCAGGTAAAAGCATTTGTAAAACAGATATTTCTGTATGGCAATGCCCTTCCAAGAATGTTTAATCAAATGCTTTTTTCTTTATAATGTGCCATCACCAGCAGCAGCAGCACTGCAAGCTGAATTCTATCCAGTGGTAACATACCCTTAACTCAAGGGGGCTGTGAGGATATGAAACTGGAAAACATTGCCAGTTTAACAACCATATGCTGATTACTGTTCAACTCATTCAAGTCTAGATGGCAGATTTAAAAAGCCACTCTGGTTACAGCATTCACACTGCACATCACAGGAAAGCGTCACACTTGCTAATTTTATGTCACACTTAAAATTAGTCAAGACTAGCTACTAAGTCAGGAGTACTAACCGAATCCTTTTTGGTTGTTGTTGCTCTTAAACAAATGTCTTACATGCACTGTGTGGAAATGTTAACTACGAACAAAACAAAGAATCTCGAGAAGTGGAGAAATTTAATTCTTTCAGAAGAAAGACAACAGAAGTACCAGTATGTGGCTAAAAGAAATTCACACGACTCAAATCACAATGTTAACACAGAATATATTGAGCACTCAGCCTTAGGAGGCTAAACAACCCCACCAAAAACCCAGAAAAAAAGCACCAAAAACCAAAGCAAATACAAACCAGACAAAATGTCTGCTGTGACCTCAGGTTTAAAAAAATAATTAAAAAAGACTATCCTTCTATTTTCTGCTCTGTCTGAAAATAGTAGCTCTGTCCACTGTGAGTCACCAAATTTTATCCAGAAAATGTCTTCAAGATAGGTTGCACCAACAGAGAAATACATTAATAATATTTTTAATATATTAAAAATCTGCATAACCTTACTATGATGTTATGGAGTTTGTATTGAAAAAAAACCAAAATAGCTTTTACTAAATTGTGAATTTATATGTACTCAAAAGATAGGTGCAGTAAGATGCATGCACGCAGGACCAGAGGACCCAAGCTGGCACAGAGCTGTCAAACCTAGCTGTAACCATCTGTTGTTTCCTCTATCAGAGGTGAAGAGAGCCTTCATACCTCACCTTGGCTGTTCATGCAGCTGTTCCCTAGCCTGCTTTAGCCTCACTGAGCTAGGTTAACAGGGCACATAATATTTGAAACACAGAAATTAACCCAGTTCATTTAAAATGAAAGGAGCTGCGCCATAAGCACTGTAGACAAGGCAGGAGGAAGAGCAGGAATGAAGATTCAGGAGTAATTTGATCAGTTAAAATACAGGATTAAGAAACTGGGAAAATGTAACTTGAGATGGCTGACAAACATCAACTGTTACCACCCACGATTATCCCCTCTGATTCAGCTCCGTACAGTTTCTGAAGTCAATATTTTTGTTCATAGCTTACTTTAACACACTAATAATCTCTACTTTGTTTGCTCATACGACAAAGTGACACACAAATATAAAATCACTGCAATTAAAAACATTCTACTTAAAAGCCACCAATTGCTGGAAAAAGAATTGATGGCAATAACCTTGTCAAACATTCCATTTCAACTTAGAAATCAATCTTTACACCTTTTTGCCAACTCCACTTTGCTAAAATGGTCTCTCTCATGTCCAATTACCATATCACTCATACTAATATTGCCTTTTGTGACTCATTTCACTTCCACTCCTCTTCCCTGACCTTATCAGACACCAGCTGCTTCTTTTCCACAACCCTGAGCCCAGCTGGGATGTTTTCCCTCTCACTTTTATAAACATTGTTACTAATCTGTAAATGATTTTCTATTTGCTGCTCCTTTCCCCTTCTTTAACCTATTTTGTCTGTCCTTGCAGGCTGGCAATTCTGGTTGGTTACCCAATTTTATTTTTCCAAACACAGTTCCTTATCCCTAACTTCCTGTTAGCCTGTTCTACTCATCCTTTTTCCTCTCTTCCATTATCCCACATTCACTCCTGGAAGGAATCTTTCCCTATGTAGCTTCCAATTCTCACTTCTCTTTCCCATTTTCTCATCTTGCAGTAACTGCAAATGAACTTGAGTGGAACTGGACTGGAACACACTCCATTTAAAAACCAAGCTTCCAAAATCCAACTGGCCAGGACTTCAATGATTCCTGTTCCCGCCCCTTCAAGAAAAACAGCAAAAAAAAAAAAAAAAATAGAGGCCAAACCCCAAGACATTTATTTTAAATTAGGACTTAGTCTTTAATCAACACATTTTCATGGGCATTGCAGGAGTCCTAAAATTTGAAGTTCTTCACTTATCCAATACACATAAAGAATCAGTCTTACATTTAAAAGTTGCTATGAGTTTGCACGTAATCCTTATTTTTCTGATGCATTACCCTTAAAATGTGCTAATGACTGTTTTTCATACTTTTACCATAAAATGTAATAATACTATAATTCTTAATGAGAAAATGAGGATTTATTTTTCTTTTACATTTTAAATTACATTCCAGAGAACGCAACTTATTTTCCTTCTAGAACATGCTTCCTTATTCTTTTCTACAGTGCTCACTGGAGGATGCATCTATCCTCCTTACAGAAATTTGTATGTTGAATCTAGAACACCTCTATAACCAGTTTTACAAGAACTTTAAAAGTACATTTTATTAAACTATTGATATCTTTATCTTTCCTTTTCCTAAGAATTTCTCTGATGTTGTTAAAGCTGTCAATAAAATTATTAGTGAAATTCTACAGCTTTTATTTTTACTACTTTTATTATGATATACCTTGAGGTTTTTATGTGAGCTACCGAAAGTGGTTTATATTACTGCATGTAAGACAGTTCTCCTAAAAAGCTGGTTAAATCAATTCACAGAATCACAGAACGTTGGGAGTTGGAAGGGACCTCAAAAGATCATCTAGTCCAACCCCCTGCCTAAGCAGGATCACCTAGATTAAATCACACAGGAATGAGTCCAGATTGATCTTGAATGTCTCCAGAGAAGGAGACTCCACAACCTCTCTGGGCAGCTTGGTCCAGTGATCTGTCATCCTCATGGTGAAAGTTTTTCCTTATACTGACATGGAAATTCCTATGGTCCACCTTGTACCCATTGCCCCTTGTCCTACCACTGGCCATCACTGAGAAAAGCCTGGCTCCATCCTCCTGACACTCACCCTTTATGTATTCATAAATGTTAATGAGATCACCCCTCAGTCTCCTCTTCTCCAAGCTAGAGACCCAGCTCCTCATAAGGAAGGTGTTTCACTCCCTTAATCATCTTGGTAGCCCTGTGCTGGACTCTTTCAAAGAGTTCTACGTCTTCTTGAGTTCTACTGTCCTTTCGAGCTAAACCAATATAACTCTCCAAAGGAAAAAGAACCCAAAACAAAACTCAAACATAAAACCATCATTCATGAGCTGAACTGTATGCAAACAGCCAGAAGGAGAAGATCATACTTTTATGTACACACTGAAAACCTAGATGGCTCTAATGCTTCTCCTGCTCCAAAGACTTAAGTACTCTTCATTACAGCAGCACTGAACAAGATGCATAAAGATTAGAAGCTCCAACCTGTACAGCACAGTTCCCTTCACAGGCAAGAACACAATCTAAGCCCCTCACTACCTGTAATAGTGTATTCTTGGGTATTGAGTCATCCAGCTAGAAGACCAGCGCCGCAGAGCTTCACAACCAAGCTTATTACTGGGGGCACCCAGTCAAACTCAGGTCTCCAGCAATCAGAGCTGGTGCACTAATCGTGCACTGGACAAAAGGAAGTTGTTCCCTATTCTCCCTTCCCATCTTCTTCCAGTTTTGATCAAAACTAACTGTGCTTGATGAGCTCTGCACAGAGTTAAAGATACTATAAAAGGGCCAGAGGTGACCTCAGCAAGCTTATTAAAACATTCAAGGGTTCAGACGTTCTGTGCTGTTGTCTTCACTGCTGCAACACAGCGGAACTCAAACCTGGGCAGACCAAGAGAACAAGCTTGCAGATTTGCTGAAGCTCACTGCTAATTTACTGCTCTAAAATGCAAGTATCAATTATTTCCATCACCGTGTCAAATTAAGGTACATATGAAGCTTTAAATCACAGGATCATAGAACATTAGGAGTTGGAAGTGGCCTCAAATGATCCTGCCAGAGCAGGATCACCTAGATTAAATCACACAGGAATGCATACAAGTGGGTTTTGAATGTCTCCAGAGAGGGAAACTCCACAACCTCTCTGGGCAGCCTGTTCCAGTGATCTGTCACCCTCACAGTGAAAAAGTTTCTCCTTACATTCACATGGAGCCTCCTATGTTTCAACTTGCACACACTGCCCTGTGTCCTATCACTGGCCATCACTGAGAAGAGCCTGGCTCTGTACTCCTGATACTTGCCCTTTACATATTTATAAACATTAATGAGGTCACCCCTCAGTCTCCTCTTCCCTAAGCTAAAGAGACCCAGCTCCCTCAGCCTTTCCTCATAAGGAAGATGTTCCACTCCATCATCTCGGTGGCCCCGCGCTGGACTCTTTCAAAGAGTTCTATGTCTTTCCTGAACTGAGGGGCCCAGAACTGGACACAACACTCCAGCAGCGGTCTCACCAGACAGAGTAGTGGGGGAGAAGGACCTCTCTTGACCTACCAGCCACCCCCATTCTAATACACCCCAGGATGCCTTTGCCCTTCTTGGTCATGAGGGCACATTCTTGGCTCATGGTCATCCTGCTGACCACCAGGACCCCCAGGTCCCTCTCACCTACACTGCTCTCCAACAGGCCAGTCCCCAACCTATACCAGTACCTGGGGTTGTTCCTCCCCAGATGCAATACCCTACACTTGCCCTGTTAAATATCACTAAACATCGATCTCCCTGCCCAGCTCTCCAGCCTGTCTAAATCTTGTTGAATGACAGCACAACCTTCTGGTGTGTCAGCCACGCTTCCAAGCTTTGTGTCATCAGCAAACTTGCTGACTGTGCACTCTATTCCCTCATCCAGCTCATCAATTAATATACTGAATAGTACTAGTCCCAGTACCAACCCCTGAGGGACAACCACAAAATGATAATTAATTAGTAGTAGTGAATCACAGCTTACAACTGAAGCTAGCAGAATTTGGGCAAAATCTTTGGGCAAAATGTAGCCCTGAATCAGTTCCATTTAGCACACAGGTGTATAGCAGTGGCTGGAACTGAAAATATTTTCAGAAAGTACATTGTATGACAGCAAAGCAGATTTTGTGGGGAAAAAAAATGACACTTTAGAAACATTAAACAATCAGGGTTGTTTTTTTTTTCATGTAGAATTTCATCCTTAGAAATTGCACATTTACTGTTGTCAGGCCAAAAAGTCCAATGATGAACTCTGTATCATTAAATGACAGATAATAATCCTTTCAGTTTGCCACAATATAAAAGCTCAAACTTTTAATTTGCTTTTATACTTTATAACCCATAAGAGCTGTGAATGTTTCAATACCATATGCACTGGGGATATTTGGAACATAATCATTCCAGCCATCTTAAAGCAGCAGTGGCAAAATACTAATCAAGATAAAGTTTAGCAGCTCAGTATGAGTGATAGATACCCAAAAAGAAGCACAACTTACATCCTTTCACTGGCACCTCATGGAAATATTTCAGGAGATAGTTTCCTCTCTCCAGATATATTTCAAATAAAAATAAAGATACTACAGTAAGTGCATCTACCTGACTCTAAAGTTTGTGTGCAGACAACACTCAGTCTTTAACCACTTCAACCACTCAGCTTGCTTGACTGCAGCATGTTCCGCATTCATGGATGACCAGTGTGATAGCATCCATGGTCAAGTCCACTCCTCAATCACAAGTCCATCTCTTCCTTGATGGCCTGAGGTGTCACAGGTCCACTGAGCTATAAATAATTCACCCTTATGTCGTCAGCCCAGATCTACCTGACCCACTTCAATCTTGGCAGCCTGATCTACCTGCTGGCTGTTAGGATGTTCTTCAATGGGTACATGGGCACCTATGTGGTATATTTTTACAATCAGCCTCTCTAGCCAGGCAGCAATATCTTGCCACAATGGAGCAGCCCAGTAGGGTTTGTCTTTGTGCTGCCAGTTGCTCTGTTTCCATTGCTGCCACCAGCCCCGCAGGGCATTTGCCACCATCCACAAGTCAGTACAGAGACAGCCCTGGCCACTGCCATTCAGTAATGTCTAAAGCCAGCTAGATAAATGTGCTCATTCACTTTTTCCTTCAGCAGCTTCTGCAACTTGTCATGTAGGATTCCATACAGCAGCCTTCCACTTCCAAATCTTTCTGATAATGCCACAGGACCCTCCAGTGAACAGGGCATATTGCTGCTCATTTTCTGGTAGTTTATGATACAGTGGGGCCTCTTCAGCACATCACCTCCTCCTCTGGCGACATTCCATAATCTTTGTCTTCCGGCAAGTACATGATCACTTCCAGAACTCCTGGGTAATTGGGATTTCCAATTCAAGCCCACTGTGTGGTCAGTGTGACTCACTCCACAGAGCATCAGTGGCATGATGTGTAATAGTCATCTCTGAGCATTCCAGCCCAGCACCAGCAGTTGGGGTGGAGGTAGGGCCCCTCTAATCCCATTCATCATATGCATTATTCACGTCTTGTACAAATGACTCTGAAGTCCCTCGAAGAGGATCATAAGCAAGATCAGGCCTTACACTCTGCTTGGGGAGCTGCCCACTGGAAACCAGAGCAGCATTTTTCCTGGAAGAAGCCCTTTTTGTGACTGTCTTGTCTCGTGACTCATGTACCTGCATCTCTAGGGTTGAGGTAGGTTTTCCATCAGACTTCCTTGTGGTCACACAGATAAAAATCACAGGGTACCTTGTAGCGTGTACCATCTATCTCCTATCTCTTGAGCAAAGAAACAACCTGAATACCTGAGATATTGGTCTGAACAGGCAAGGAATAGGACATACTCCCTTTGAGTTGCTGGACCTTCCAGGACAGTTTCTCCAAAGCAGAGATAAGGGAGGAAGAGACTTTCTTAGCACTGCAAGACTTAGCCAGCCACTTTCATCCAAGACTGGTGCCTCTTCACCTTTCCAGTCCATTACTGCCAGTGAGTTGGCGTATGATGGTGGTGTGCTCTGTCTGAACTTCTGCCACATGAGTCTTCACTGGACTTCACTGGGATCTGTGGGTAACTGTGTGTTGTCTGGGTCACATAGCTATTTGCATGAGGAACTAGATTCCTCTCTCCACAGTGGTCTACTTTCCTGGATGACATACAACATCTTCACTGAAGGAATACCTTTCCCTCACCCCTGACAGAAGCTGCCTCTGGAGGCTGAGGGCTTATTTCTTTTTCCCCACTTGCTTTATCGGTGCTGCCTTTCTTAGACAGGGATCCCAACTGCCTTGTCTCCTTACCTGCTAATTCCCAGCTACTGCTATCCCAGCATCAGAGTAGCCAAGTGGCAACATGCTCATCTGGGCAATGTCTGAAATCCTTTCCCATATCTTGCTGCTCACTCAGGGACACGGATTGAGAGATTATCTTCAGTCCTGCCTCTTTCTGCTGCTCTTCTGATGGTCCTAGTTTATTGTCATACATTACTAAGTGTGGGTATGATCATTAATAAATTCTGAGAGATGTCATCTGAGGTACAGGCATGACAGCTATGCCACATACAAACACCAGCTTAACCTCATGACCACTGATGTTATGTTGTACACACAGTACAGCAAACCGAGAATCTTGGTCCCTCTCCCAGAGGTGATAACCACCAACACAGGAAATACAGCAAGGGTTTACATACCACAGCCATGTGAACAAACAGAACCACCGGTAACCATTTACCTAATACAACAAATTTGTATAACAACTTGGTTTTAACATGCTCTGCTGGATCTGTCCTTATTTGAGCCCCACGTTTGGTGCCAAAAAATGGGACTGACGTGCTTTAGCCCCACAGCCTACAGCTGAGCATCAGGCTGCTCACTCCTCCCCACGCTCTCCCCAGTGGGATAGGGAAGAGAATGGGAAGAGAAAGGTAAAACCCAGGGGTTGGGATAAGTACAGCTTAGTGGGACAGCAAAGGGAGAGGGAAATAACAGTGCCAGTGAAAGAATATACAGTGTGTGATACGCAGTGCAGTGTGCTCACTGCCCAGAGCCTGATGCCCAGCCTGTCAGGAGCAAGGACAACTGGCTCCTCCCAGACAGCATCCTATATACTGAGGATGATGTCGTATGGTATGGAATAGCTCTTTGGCTAGTTTGGGTTAGCTGTTCTGGCTGTCTCCTTTCCCAACTTCTTGCAAAAATTAACTCAAAAAACTAGACACCACGAAGGAGAGACACGCTTTCAACACTGATTACCTATTTCCAATTGACTGCTCATTTCCCATCTTAAGGTGAAAGGACTCCTTTTATAAGGCTAGAAAAACTCCATCTTTACAGTCTTGTCCTTTCTGCAAGAATCTGCTCCAAGCAAAGCTTAACCATTACTTTAGAATTGAGTCTAGACTGAGTGTGGCTTCAAATACAAGCTGGAGGATGATTATGTCAAACAAATAAGTATATTCAAATCTGCTAATGATCTCTTCCTCTTCTTGGGATTTTCTGGAGCATTTAAAGAAGGAGCTGTCCTAGTTCTCAACAAAATAATTTCTACACACGGAATACTCAAATGATAGGTAAATCTGTTTACTATAGGGTGCTCCCCTGTGACCAACTCAATTCCAAATATCACACATTTCATGCACTACTAAGGTAGCATCACTGAAGGGCAGCCAACACCAAAAGCCCCTTTTCCCCAATAATCTTTTCCAGTATGTTACAACCACACTGAGAATTGGAAAATATCTGCTATACTTTTTGCTTTACTTCTAAAAACAGTCATGTAACATTCTGTTAAACTGGTTTCCTGGATAAACTGTTCAACACAGCAATTTGCTTTTCTGGTGCTCAGGTAAAGATGAGGACTTTAAGAGCATTTGCTCTGCGGTTGGAAAACTAGCCAAAATCCCAAAAGAGAACAGACTCAGTGAGAAACTTATGAAAGGAGTAGGGGGAGAGAGAGACAACCTCTCTTAACCCCTCTTTTTAATCCTGATTTTTTTTTTCTTTTCAGTCTAGTTTAGTCGCCAAAAAGTAAGCACATAAGCAAAAGAACACAAGGATGGGGGAACACATCTGAAGGAGCACTGCTTGGCAGGTTTTTTTAGAACTTCATTATATACAGTTTACTATGAAATGTGAAAATCTTTGAAAGCAAAGATTGGCACAGAAACTCCTTTCTGGGCAGGATGAAGATGAATTTATGTGCAATATTAATATTCTGACCATTTTCTACAATTTGCTGTCAACTTTCTTACAAGGAAATAATTGCCATTTTACAGAATTACCTATGTAAATCTGTAAGATTTTCACATGCTACATAAACATTACAAGCCGATTACATAAACCAACACAGAATCACAGAACTGTAGGGGTTGGAAGGGACCTCGAGAGTTCATCAAGTCCAACACCCCTCCCAAAGCAGGTTACCCAGAGCAGGTCACACAGGCAGGCATCCAGATGGGTCTTGAATATCTCCAGAGAAGGAGACTCCACAAGCCCCCTGGGCAGTCTGTTCCAGTGCCACATCACCCTCACCATGAAGAAGTTTTCTTACATTGTTGCGGAACGTACTGTGGTCCAACTTGTGACCACTGCCACTTGTCCTGTCCCCACAGGCCACTGAAAAGAGGTTGACCATCTGCCTTTGTCTCCCAAACATGAACTATAGTTTAAAGAAACTGGTTTTATGACAACTGTCTGACTACAGGTAGAATCTTTTGTTAGGCAGATTTTATCAAGCATGTAAATTGAGAAACCGCTTTGACTGATGAAAGAGTATATGTTAATCAATTTTAATTGGCAAGTCCCCTCCAAGATAATACCAAATACTCACAAATACACTGACAGTTTTGGATAGTGGATCATTCTGAACCATACCAGCATATCTGCGTCGCTGATTACTATCTTGCTAATACCGAGCAATAGCCCTTCCCAACCTATTACAGACGAGGAAGTAACAGATTATGCATGTTTTACTGAGAAACAGGTCTAAGGAAAATTACAGAAAATGTTTCAAACAACTGGGAAGTGAAGCCAAAACAAACCTACACCAAAAATAAAGGAAACATTAGATCAATACTGTCCACTTTCTCATTCCTACTGTATGCATTAAATATGCGAGGATCAAAAATTTGCTCCTGGGCAAGGTACTGACCATATCTATTAAAGCAGACAAGAACACAATATTTTTGCATGTTTCACAAGGTCTCAACTCCAAAAAAAGTAAAAGGAATTAATTAGTACCTGGACAAATGAGAACTTGGACTTAGTGTGCCACTGTGTATCTGAACCATTCCAAAATATGGTGATCAAAATATTTTTGCATGTCATTAAAGAACAGCATGCTTTCTGAAGGTTTATAAATAACTAATTTCCAAATACCATGTAATCTGATAGGACTGAAGATAAAATTTATGTTTACAAAGTGAAGGAAAATGAGGGGGAAAAAGAACGGGAATTTTACCACCAGCTCATGTACATGTGGATAAAGTTTTAAAAAAAAGTAAAGTAAAAGAAAAAAATGCAAAGTAAAAGAAAAAAAACTGCAACCAACCAAACCAATAAATTAAAAAAAAAAAAGAAAAAAATAGGAGAGAGAAAGAGTATAGAGTGTTGATGTCATCTCTCATTTACTAACAGGCCAAGAGTATAGTCCTTGAAACAAGCCTGCTGGTGTAACGTTTCCCTCCCAAAATATACTGTCGTGCAGAAGATATGTTACAGTTTTAGACTGAGGAAACACAACTTTCTCCTTTCCTTTTGAGGCTTGTATTTCTGGAAGTAACAGAACCTTGAACATGGGCAGTAGGCATGCAAGCTTCCATTTCCTGATATTTCAAGAATTATCCTGTAAAACAGCAACAGCTTAGCAAAAGTAGCAGGAAGGGAAAAAAGAAAAAAGCACTATTTTAAAATCATTATTTAAGGACTACATCCCATCCACCCCAAAGCCACAGAAATTTGATAAAGAAAAACACGAAAAACATAAAACCTATCTTTTGCTAGCTATAGCGTAAAGAACAGATGGGAGTAGGTTTGTTCTTATTGGGCATAAAACATGCTTGTGTACTGAAAAACCCTTCTATCCCCCAAACTGATTAGGAAGGGAAGCATGAGCACTCAAACAAGAAGGCCAAGATCTTATTTGCCCCTGGTGAGGGAAGACCGGGTTAGCTTCCTTCCTCCACATGTGTGCACAGGGACACAAACAGAGCATGGAGAACCTCTCTCCCTTGAACTCGAGGCAGAAGCAGTGTAGCCACAAAACTTTTCTTTGCTGCAGAGGCAGCATCAACCTGGAGAAGAGAAAAGCTCCTTCTCCCACAACTTCTATAAATACCACGGGGAGAAAACACAACCAAAAAAAACCCCAAGAAACCCCACCAACCCCAAAGCCAAAAAGTATCACATATTAAGTACCTGAACTATCACCAGGACTTTCAGGAGACCTTAATAGAACAGGTTGCTACATGCCACTCCCACCAAGTAAAATAATTCTGGGCACACCACCACCATCTGCTGCAGTTGGCTGCAGATTTAAAGACAAAACTATAATAATGACACTTTTTCAAAGACTGTTGTGACTATGACGACTGGAGAAACTTTTTATTAGTTTTGATTTTGGAAATTGAAATTGCGGTTTGATTCTGCAACAGGCCAGTTTCCATGGGAGCAAAATTCCGAACGACAGACATCCTACAGTGTGCTGGGAGGCCAGAGAGTCTGAAGACAACCAGAGATCTCAGTGTAGGGCAGCATGTCCAGTATGCATCAACATACAAAAGCATTGACGTAAAAAAGAAATGGAAGGCAAGGGGGGGCTGAGGGGAAGAAAAAGCCAGAAAGAAGCTTTGGCAGAGCTACTGGGGAGCTCCGTATTATAAATGAAATGCTGAAAGAATTAAGTCAAAGAAACCATTAGAAAACACGAAAGTATATTAAGACTCAAATTGGAAGTAAAATATTGGTTCTGAAGAGACTAGTGAAAAATAAAGCTGTTCTATATTCATTAACCAGCCAACAGAGAAGACAGAGTCAGATCCAATATAATCTTTTCCAACAATAAGACATTTGAAAGCACTCAAAGGTGTAGGAAGGAGGAAGATGAAGAAAATGACGTTTTAGAAGAGACAAATACGCATGAAAGTGGTATAAGACAGTATTTCCACATCTAAAACCAAACTATAATCTTTCTGAAACATTGCTAAAGATTACAGAAAACAAAAGCAAATTAAAACCCTAAGACACTATCACAGTAAGAACAGTTACAGGAGTATGACTTGCAAATTTGTAACAACCAAAACAAGAGCAAAACCTGTGCCAAGTTTGCTTATTAACTACAGCTGCACCTGAGGATGAGGCAAAAAGAAAGAACACAAAATATTTCCCTTCAGAGAAACTCCCTCAAGTTGTCTAAAGGAAATAAACACAGGACAGGTCTACCATCTTTGCTGATACAGGTTTTACAAAACAAACTCTAACACAGTCAGTCATGAAACCTGTCCAAACTTTGTCTTGTAAGAGTACGGATGAAAATGCAAGACCAAACAGCAGCTCAGGATAAATTTCATCAAGAAACTAGAGATGGCAGCAAAGTCTCGAGCTATCGATTGAGAGCAATAGAAAAATTTCACGGAAAAGGAAAGTTCAGAAAAAAATATTACAGCTTTGTTCAAACAGTAAACACATTTCAAGTTGTTTTCTTTTTTTTTTTTTTAAACAGTGACCAAAAAATTGGAAAATTTGAAAGAACAGGTATAAACCAGTAAGGCTTTATTTTAAAATGCAATTACTTCATGATCATTTTTTAGCACAACTCAGAAAAAGCATTTTAAAACAAGCTTTCAACAACACACACGTTTAAATCTACCACGTATCAATATTCTTAGAAGTCATCACCACTTTCTGAAAGTTCCAGCCATGTACATGAAAACACATTTCAGGAAGGTTTTAGTCACGGGTTTATCCTCATTTTACAGCTGTAACTATAAAGTATGGCTGTTTCAGGAAAGGATTTTTCAACTAAGGCTTTTACAACAATTTAAATTTTTAAAAAGTAGGTTAGCAAGATAGAAAACTAAGCCCTATTCTGAAAAGAAAAAAAAAAGCCCAACCCCCAAAAAACCCCAACCTCAAACCAGAAAATATTCATGGAAAGAAACATGAAAGTGTCACAAAGTGATTTCACCTTCCTGATAAATTGCATCCCTGAGAATATAAAATTCCACACTTCGGAGTTTGCCATTTGATTCTACAATCAATAGATCCTCTAGCACATCAAAACGCACTGTCTCAACAGCAACAAAGAGCTCACTCAGCATCTCAGAACTGCGGAGAATGAACACCCAAACCAGCGGTTCTGCTACGTATTTTGCCTAGCTCTTAACTGGGACACATTCTCAGACCCAACCTGCTGGTCCGGACACCGTGCAGCGGCAGCTGCTACTCTCTCATCAGTGCTTATAAATCGACACACTTCAGATCTAAGATTAGAGGAAAAGCTCCTGATATTTTAAGCACTCTGTTTACTTTATACTTTTAAAGATAATTGAACCTTAAGGGCTGGACATCCGAGAAACCCAGCCAACAGGTAGACATTTTTTCCACAGAGGACAAAGTAAAAAAAAAATTAAAAATTAAAAAACCTTAATCTAATAGCTGCAACTGAGGAAAACATTTCTGTCTGACCTTAAGTTTTGATAGCCCGTTACTTTCATCTCTGTAGTGCTGAAGCTCTGGAATCAGATGCTTGCAGGAACACACTAAGGAAGAGATTACCACTAGTTTGGGAACTGTAGAAAGCAAAACTGTTTTCTGTAGGCAGAAGTTGGTACTTTTCGATCTAGACATGATCTAGATATCGTAACAAAGAATTTTTCCTTAAAAAACAACCCACAAATATTGTAACTGAAGCAAGCTCTTGATCTATTCAACGCATATTAAATTTAGGTTTAGAGCAAAATGGAACCTGAAAGAGGCAGCTCAGGATTTAGGGGTGGGTTTTTTATTTATTTCTTGAATTTTCTTAAATAGAAAATCAGCACTTTTACACATCAGAACCTAAAGACTTGGTTTCTATAAAAGTTAGAAGTGCTCACAGACATTAAGCACACTTGCAGTTCAGAGTACATCCAATTGCCGATATACAAGTCCCAAAGGACCCAACAACATACAGAAACACTTGAAGGGTATTTAACCATATTGTAAGCTAATATGCTTCAACTGCAAATTCAAATAATCAAAAAAATAAAAAACCCAGATTTACAGCTGCCTTGATAACTTTAAATTGACTCTTTTGTGTATCCAATTAAAATCCTAAATAAGGTGAGGTCCTGACAAAATTAGCGCTTGGTTTTAATTATGAGGAATGTCTATGTATAGAAAGAAGGAAGAAAAAATTAAGAACAAAAAAGCAATTAAGTGTGATTTTTGTAATTGTTAATTTTCAACTTTTTCATTCTTAAAAAAAAAAATCTGTTTCCTTTTCTTAACCCCTTTCCTCCCCATTTTCTGGATTAGTACAAAAAAGAGTTTGGAGGCTATCTTCCTTCTTATTATGAAAAAAAAACCAATCAAAACCCCTAAAAAACAAAAAACAAAACTTGCTTAAACAACCACCAAGCATTTTATGGTATGGCCTTATTAGTTCATTGTTGTCAAAGGTGAGGAGAGGCATGAGGTCCCGCACATCATCTCTGTTTCCATCCCTAAGTCTTCTACCTTGGGCTGGCCCTGACAGCACTGTAGGTCTAGTCAAGCCAGTGAAATCAGCCACAGATAACCCATTCAACAAGTGAATATTTTTGTAGTGCACCTGGCTCATATAAATCAGACGAATGCCAAAGCTGGCACAGAGAAAGAGTGGATCACACAGGACACGGCAGCACACAAAGAGAGCAAGACCTCCCGCTTCCAGCAGCAGCAAACTTAATTCAGCTCAGGTCACAAAATTGCAGTCATACACTTCCTTGGTGTCTGCCGCAGGAGCAGTAAGAGGAGAAAGGCTACTACTGCCATGTTTACAAAACCTACAAACTAGCTACAACTTGATACAGCTTTCCTTCATGAATCAGGATATAGAGGCTGTAGGGTTATACAGGTGCAGGATTTCACCTCAACTCCTGCCCTGATGAGTTGCTCTGCAGCTAGACCAGCACTGACCAGCCAGATATTTTCTCTAAACTCAACTGAACCCAACCTGGACTGTACTCAAGTTCAAGCCTAAAGAGCTCCACAAAGATCTGCTCTTTTCAGGAAAGTCACTAGATCAGACCAGTTGTAGCGATCATTGTAGTGATCATTGATGCAGGAAAGAGCCTATCACCAAAATACATCATTCCCTAAATTTCTGAGTAATCTTCCCAGGCTACCTTCACGCCCACTTTCTGTGTCACCTTTTCCTGACCAGTAAGAGAAGCGTGGAGAGGTGCTTTGGAGAAGGGAGGTAAGGTTGCTTCTTCACTATCCCTTCCACACACAGGTGTACAGATCCCTCTAACCACGTATTAAGTAGCACTTTCCTGCTGCTCAAAGCTGGTCTCCTCTGTTCAGTATTGGGACAACATGTGGAGAAGCGGGCAGCTGACAACTCCACTTGCAGCAACAGCTGCAGGAGTTCCCTAGACCTGGGTGGGAGTAAAGGGAGACTCCTTTGGCTAGTTTTCTTAAGCTAGAACATCAGGAATTCAGCCAAAGGTTTTACTTATAGACCTTCTCCCCAAAACAAACTTCAGATAATAAAGAAGACAGAGGAAAATGCCTGGAGGTCTTGTCAGGACAAGTTAAACTTCACTTTGGGAGAAATACAAAGAATATTTTTCTTGTTTTGTTGCTGGTTTTTTTTTCCTCTGGAAGAACAATACAGTACTACAGCAAAAAGGCATAATAGTTGAGAAGCTTCAGTGTGACAAATAAAACAATGATCTGGGGAGAACCTTTGAAAAGGCAAACAAAACCCAAAAACCAAAGACAACAGCTCTAATACTGGGAAAGTCCATAATGAAGGTACAAAAGAAAAATGGATGCTTTACATACTCACATAAGACATTGAGAGACATATTTCATCCATTTCTGGATACCTCAAAGACTACTGTACCTGAGAAGCCTCAGGCTCACCACAGCAAAAACTTTCTTCCTTACCCCTAGAGCCTTCTGGATCACAAATGTGAACTACTTCCCAAACCCTTGTAACAATGGTTTTAAATGAAGTCACCAGTTACGTAAGAATCATGCAATCCCTGGAAGAGGCATGCTTACCACTGTAAGGATTTCTCAATCTCAACTACAGTAGAACTGACTCTTTGATGAGATAAAACTAGTTTTGCAACTTAGCTGAAAGTGCTTCTAAACAACCAAACTGTAACAGGGAGCATTTTACACCAATTTATATGCACATACAGGGAATTATACTCCAGTTTTTACTTCTAAAAAATTTGTTCAGAGGCAAGTTCTTTACAGCTTTTTTAATTCACATATGCTAGGAAATTTACTCAGTGTTAAATTCTAGGAGTAACTGCTTATGCCCACACTATCGAGAACAGAAATCGAGAATGCTAGTCAAAAATGTAATCTAAATACCTGCAAGCAGTTATACATGCCATTGGGTAGCCAAAGAAACAGGTCACGGAGCCAAGTGAAAATCTATTTAACCAAACCTTATTTAAAAACCCCTGGTGGAAGGAAAACAGACACACAATGAACTCTGCGAGTGTTTAAGAACTATACATCAATTAGAAATGTCTTCATGTGGTGAAGACACGTTTTAACTATTTGTTTCTGAAAAAGCTAATTCAATGTAGACATTGACAAAATATTGACAATACAAGAATTCTGACAAATCTCAAGCCTGGAAGGGAAGCGCAGCACAGCTTCTCCCTGAATATCACAATAAAAGGTACGTAGTGATTACCCCTTCTTACACTACTCTAGCAAGAAGGATTGAAAGTAGAAGAGCAAGGCACTCATTAAGCAAGGGAGGGTCACTGCTGTCATTTGGGAAGACATTACAAAATAGCTCTCAGTCCTTTCATTCCTAAATTTATCCTGTAACAGTTTTCTAGTAATTTCTCTGAAAAGATTCCTTTGTTTCCCATACAACCTGAAGTGAAAAAATAAACCTTTATTATTGCGTAAGGGTTTTTTATAGTCAAGCTCTAAAAGTTATTTCAAACCTTATTTAGCTGTTGTCACTTCAGAAAAAAGATATTAATAAAAATGATATTTAAACACTAGTAATGCTGTTTCCAGCATGGAGGCTCTCCTTGTACCAACACAAATCTCCCAAGAAACAACACTGTATCTCACTCTGAATACAGCAAAAGTCTATTAAAAGAAGTTACTAACCTGACACTGAAATACAGCTCAGTTAAACTACCTTGAAGTGAAGGCTCTCTTCCCATGGATATATCCTCTTTCATGCTTATCTGATATATGCAAAGAGAAAAAAAACCAACAGGAGTTTCTTGGAGTTCCTTCAGTGGGCATATTAACTGATCAGTACACACCATCTTCAGAGATGAGTCTCACTTTTTAAATAGCTAGGGATTATAATTCTGGCTACGCATGTAATATATCCTGGAAACACATTTTCACTGTATATTAAAAAAAAGAAACAAAAGGTATTCACTCCTGGAAAAGGGAGAATTCTTAAGGGTCAATAAAGATAACTCTATAATTTGGCATTAAATACCAACTTTTAACAACAACCACTTTCAATTCTGAAGTAACCATTCTGTTGATGGCACATTTAATATGACTGCAAGTGATCTTTGGAGATGTCAGATGAGGGTTAATACAGGTCAATCGCCTTTCATTCTCATGGCATCTGTACAGAGATTATAGAAAGGCCACCGTATCAGACAGAGGGCTAAGTAGGTGAGGGGTTGTCAATATAAAATGTATTTTCTTTACCCAATAATTCTTTATCCTGAACCCTTTTATCTAAAGCATGTCTGAACTGAATGATTATCACTTGGGTCTCAAAGCTTAGCCTCCATTCTTGAAGGCAGCAAAGTTTCATACTATTTTAATAAAAAGATCAAACTCAACTTAGTAAACCTTCAAGACAAGTAATTTTTTTTGTCCCACAACTTCTTGCTTACAGCTGCTCGAGAATTTCAGTAGTAAACTGGCCTAAAATCTTCTAATTTTCAGCCTCAGGTTACTCAGGACCAGTCCACACACATTTGCTCATCTACTCTTACTTTAAAGGGCTTCCTTCTCTTGGGTGTCAAAGCACAAAAACATATTTGCAAAGCCCTTGCACAGTGTCTCTGGGTTTACATTTTCCTAGATCAACTTCCTTCAAACGCTCCTCATAAGCAAACCTCTACTTCCCAATCTGTACAGCTGCCTTGTTTACATCATAAGGACACAGGCAAGGATGCAGCTGCTTATCAAAACAAATTAGAAAAAAAACACACAAATGGAGAGTACTGATTAAAATGTTGTACTCTGCAACTAGGGATATTAATTTTACTCTGTGTTCAACCAAGGTTGAACCTCTTCAGCAGACAGAGCCTCTTAAGCAGAAACAGGTCACTATTACAGTTAAAATCCATAGCAGAATGACTTGGCTAAGGAGATACTCCAGCAACTATGCACTTCAAATAATCTACTATTATTTTCCTGAAGCAATGAACATTATGAACTCATGCTTAAATCAAATACTCATTATACTTTGTTACTCTTAAGCACTGTAACACAGAAAACTATGGAGAATGTTTTATTAGTACACTAGTGCTTAAAACAGTACTAAAACACTCAAAAGTTGAACTAGGTAAATCAATTTCCACATCTCAAAGAAGTTCCCTTCCCTCTCCCCCCTTTCCAAACAAGGAGTACATAATATAGTTGTTTCACATTTTCTTTTGGTTTGTCAAAATCATACCAATCAGTTATTTGCATCAGTTTTACAGGTGATGCAAAACCTGATCTACATACCAGAGAAAAAGTGTATTTGAGAGTCAACATTATTCTCACTCTCTATGCAGAGAAAATGGAGGCAATAATGACAAACAGTATCACTGAAACCATCAAAATATTTCTAATTATTTTAAGCATTGTGATAGCAAAATTATTAAAGTATTTCTTGGACAAGGAATCTATGAGTTTTCTCCTCACTTTCCTACACAATCCCAGACTGAGCCATAATTCTAAAGCATCTCCACCTCAAGATAACAGCTTCAGATGGAACTGCAACCACCATCCTCATCTCAATTCAATGGGATCCAAGCCTTCATACTTGAATGCCAAAAAAAACCCAAACCCTAAACCCCAACCCTCTTCCGCTCCAAGACGTAGCATCCTCCCACCCCACGTCCAGCAGCGTTCTGCAGTGCTGGCAGGCTGCAGAAGAGGAGCACCTGCAGGCTTGAGGCACTTTAACTCCTCTTTACTAGATGGGAAAGCCCAAGCAGAGAGAATGATCCCATTGCAGTGCAAGGAGGGATGAAAACAAACTAAAATCCTCACACATGCAGTGCAGAAAATTACTAGACTGAAGGCAGTCACCTTGCAGAGAACATCCTGAAATCTACAACAGTATGAGCACCAATCATCACATTATACTTTGGTGCTAAAAATACCAGTGACTGCACTACTACTACGCACAAGGACTGCATGTAAATACAATCCACAAACCGAAGACGAAGTTACAATACTTTACAGTTTACGCTACTATTAGTATGAAAACTAATGATTTCAAATGTGACCAATGCCCTTTTAAACACAAATAAAATTTTATGAACTTTATCACATAGTATTTACAACTTTAAAATTTGGAGAAATTCTTGAGCAACTTACTGTCAGAAAGGTCAGACAGTCTTTGTGGTACTCCTCTAATGCCAACGTAAACCGACTCAAATCTCAAGAGGTTCAGAAACTCAAAACCAGATAATGTAGAATAAAGTCCTTGCAGAACAAGGACTCTATTGTAACAGCCACACTCCGGTCTTCTACATTCAATGCCAATGAGAGACAGGCATTCTCTCTTTGGCATAAAGACAACTACTGCTAGGTGTCTGTGGAGCTCCTGTAATCAGAAGGTTTTTCACTTCAGATGGATACCTGAGATGTTTCAACTCTACACCTACTATGTTTTCTAAACTACTCAATGCATTCTAAATGCAAATAATAATAATGAAGTACACTTAATAATACTATCTGTGAAGTGTCAATCAAACAGCTTAATTACTATAACTTGTGCACTTCTCAACCAAGATACAGGGAGAATCTCTTTAACGTTACTCAGAAGCAAGTATTTCTCATCACCACCAGGTATGCACAGATACATTAACTTGTTTTTGAAGGCTAATAAAGAAGTCCCTGATTTACCTCTTGCTTGAAGTGTTTGTGTCAGCCAAGTCTGAAGACAAGACAGCAGTAGCCTAGAACACAACATCTGTTAAAGTAAAACTACATGACTAAAGTCAGCATCACAAATGCCTCTTTGAAAAGTTCAACCAGAACTCTGGAATTGTTACTCCAATTTTTATCTCTATATAGCTTACAGTGATGGAAAGGTATACTGGAAGCATATGCAAACAAGGATTTCTTTCTTCCCTCCCCCAAAGGAAACATGAACTAGAATTTTTCTCTATTTCTCCTGGCCTTTCTTTTCTCCCACACCCATTCAAAATGACAAATGCTCACTTGGAGAACTTAAACATATTAAATGTCACAGAATAAACAGTTTATTACTGTCATTATCCTAATCAATTAATTCACATACTATTGCACTGTAACTTCCACACTCCAACACACCAAAAGCTATCATCGCTGTGTTTACACAAAGTCAGTCTTATCAGTGTATTGTACTTAAAAGTGTTTAAAACTTATCCTAAAGATCAGACTATGCCTCAACAAATTAGGTTGCAAACTATCAGCTAAAAAACTATCCTCTTATTTCTCTAGTAAATTGTATGGGAACTCTGGGACTGATCTTAGACTAAATATTCAGACATTTTACAGGCAAAGATCTCTTTTTCCACACCCTTCGTGAAAATACCTTTTACTACCTTCAATTACAGTGGTAACTACCTATTTAGGAAAGATAAATTACACGTTTTAATATTTCATGTGTCTGAAACGCAAATCAGTACCAGATGTGCTATTTGCAAGAACTAAATTACTGTATCAATCAATAATAAATCACAGGAACGTGCAGACATTTAGTGGATGTTTCACTGAAAGATGTTTAGCAAGATGCATATGTAGCAACTCAAAGTAGATTTACAGCAGCTTTCCTCGAGCTGCTTAAAAACAGGCAAGGTGGCACCTAAAATGTGTAAGCTAAATAAAGGTGTTGCATCCCTGGTTCCTTGGAAGTCACCTGCATGTTACTGCTAAGAAACAGTAACGCTACTTATACAACTGCACATGAAATTGTGTATGAATTTTAAACGCTTTTTAGAGGACTAGCATGATATCTGTGCAGAAAAGCCCGAGCAACCACATCGAGGTACCAATCCTCGACACCATCACTGCTGCTATTTTCAGCAATCCACCCTGTTTTTGCTACTGTGTTCTTGGCATCGTTATGCTACTGTGATTCAATATTTATTTGTGAGATCCAGTTACATCACAACACAACACTATCTACACTACCTAAATCTCGTGTGGAACTTCTGTAGCTAATCCACTGTTTTGGGGCGCCCTATTCAAAATTCTCAAGTCCCAAAACAAAAAGTCTTTTTTGCAAAATGATGCAAACATCTGGACCCCTGTGAATCACCCATTCTCTAACAGGATGTGTGGTCACATCAAACATAATTATCGCACCTTCTAATGGTGAACTGCAGTGGTTAGCATAAAACCACTCGAGAAAGCAATGTGTCAAGATGTTTGTCTTCAAAACATGTTCAATAACAGAGTTTTGTTTCTCAGCTACAGAAGCTCTTCACCAACAACAAGCATTAAGCTAAAGCAATCACTTCCCATTTATGACATGAAACAAGGCCCTTTAGGCTTAATGTTTTTAAAAGTTGTGTTGGAAGAAGGGTAGCAATACCTTGTGAAATGACAGAACTGAGTGCCGAAACTTCTGCTGGCAACAAAGTCACCTGTTAAGTCCAAGACTAGCTAGCATTTTAGTATAATCCCGAGGAAAGATTAATTCTGGAATATTTTTAGCCCTAGTTCTGCAAGTAGACAGTGCTTGATAAAAGCTGTAAAGCATACTGGTGGAAAGCAGGCAGGAGAGTAACGCAGGGAAGGGGAAAAAAAAAAGCTTTGTTTATCATCAGACTGCAGTGAACAATTCTTATAAAATTCATTGTCAGGAAGAAAAAATAACCTTCAACACAGTGAACGGTGCAGCTACTAAAGCTTCCACAGCAATCTCAGCTCCAGAATCAGAAACATGAGGAAAATTAGGAAGTCACAATACCGCTACATCTTTCATGTCCATTTTACAACTACAAACACACGAAACATAACAAAGAAATAAAAAAATATTATTTCAATGCTGATCAGTCACTAAAACATGGGGGGGTGAGAGGTGGGGGTAGGGTGGGGATGGAGTTCAGCTTTAATTCTTTATCTCCTGGTGGACTCTATGCGTTTTCTCGGTGCGATTACATAGGCTGAGTCTCGATCCGTCGTTTTCATCCTCCCCACAGCGGCAGTTGCCCGAAACGTGGAGCTGGGCAGCAAGCAGCAACTACCCTCAACTCCCAGGTTTGATACAAGCCTCCGACATCGCTTTAGTCGCAGTTGCATAATAGGACTCAAAAGGCCGAGCACTCCCGCTGCCTCAATACGTCCCTGATTGCCACAGGAACGAGAGTGGAGGGAAAGGTCTGGAGGAAAATCGAGCGCTGCCCGAGCGCCACTGGCGCTGCCCCTCACAGGCTGGTTTATCACGCAGCTAAGAAGGGGGAAAACCCACACCTGGCGCACAGACAGGCAGCCACCCAGCGAATAGGTGGGTCTACGGAGAGAGATATCTTCCCCTTGCCTTCCCCAATAGGCAACCCTCGATGGGTGTGCCAGGGATGGGATATGGGGGGGAGGAGAAGAAAAGGGGTGGGAAGTGGTTGCCGCTTGCTGCAGCCAGCCTGAGCGATGGTTAGGTGGTTAATCATGGTGGCGGAGGAAACATCGGGTCACTTCTTCCCCCACCCCAGCCGCCTCCCGTGCGAGAGCGAAG
>VXBZ01003924.1:61485-90708 GCA_013399135.1 Heliornis fulica
GTGCCCGGGCGGGAGCGGGGACCTGCGGCCCTCTCGGCGGGTCGGGAAGGCAGCTGCCGAGGTGAAGGATACGGCGCTTCAGCTGGACGTCGGCTCTTCCCGCTGTAGTAATAAAGGAGCTGTGCATGTAACTGGCTTGAAGAGCTTCGTCCAGGGTCGGTTGAAGTGGCTGCTTTATTTCCTTTCTTTTCCCCTCTCGAGAAGATGTAAGTATTTTCTGGAGCACGATCTGCACCCTCTCTGTTATTAGGGAAGCAGTCATCTTCTTACTAGCCTTGAGAGCGGCGAATTGAAAGGAGCTTTCAGGAGCACTCTTCCAGTGGTCAAGTAACTGATGGCTGTCCGTGTCTCCTAATAGCTGCTTAAAAGCAGTGTCTGAGGCATCGTGTGAATGTTAAGAGCCCACGTACTTACCTGATGCGCAGTGTTCCATGATTTTTAATTCGGTATACAAAAAGCCATGTGCAAAAGAGATGAAAATTGCACATGTCCTCTTCTGAGTTTGGAATTATATGGTTCGTAGAAGAAAGCAAAGCTCTCTCGAAGGAATTGGTTGGGAACCATTGCAGTTTAGAAAGTATTTATTTTTGTCAAAGTACTTTGCACACATGCAACTTCTTAAAAGGACTGTTAACAAAGATCAGTTACACAGTTGTTCCCCACATACAGAAAAAAAACCTGTCAGAGTTATCCGATGAAATTATTTAAAGGTTAGCTTTAAAATGCAGAGCTGACGATACGTCACCAAGAACATCTTGTTACTGTCTCATGATGAATGAATTCAAAAGAAAAAAAATAAATTGAGCTGTGAAAATAATGACATCCATCTCCCGCACAAGCATAGCACACAAGGTGGGATACATTCCTGTGAGGCTATGCCCTCTGCCTTACAAACCTTTAAAAACATTAAAACACAATCTGCCATTTGGAATGAAAGCAAAAAGCCAACATGTTTAGGTGGTTTCCTAAATTTCACATGGTTTAACATGTGGGCGACCGTTTCTTCATGTTGGGAAGTGCCTTTGTGAGCTCTGCATAGGCCTCACGGCAGTAAGGTTTACAACATGGGTGAGCATTCACTTACAGGTTAAGCTGAACTTGTCATCTGGCTGTGTACAGAGCCATCATTAGGAGCTAACAGGAGAAACCGAGGAATTAAAACACTTGTAGAGGAACTATTTTTGAGCTGAGGTGAACGCTTTTCCTGTTCTATAAGCTGTCACCTTGCTGAGGTCTCACCTGTCTCTGGACACAAAGTGTTAAGAGCCACACTGGGGCACATGGCGTGACAGATTAAACCAAAACCAGGGAAGAGCAAACATAATACATGGGGGCTGTGGGACAAAGTCCTGTACAGACTCACAGGCTGCTCAGAGAGGCTGTGGAGTCTCCTTCTCTGGAGATTTTCAGAGAGCACCTGGATGGTGTCCTGTGCAGCCTGCCCTCGGTGATCCTGCTTTAGCAGGGGGTGGACTAGCTGATCTCCAGAGGTTCCTTCCAACCTCTATCGCTCTGTGGTTCAGTGGATGGCAGTTGGCCTGCTTTGGGATGAGGCAGTACATAACCATGGTTTTCTGTTAACGGACAGAGTCTCAGAGCACAGGCTGAAGAGAGAGTTGTGGGAAGGTAGCTCCATGGACAAAACATAAGGGTCTTTCCCTGAGAGAGATGGTTCATCCTGATATCTAGCCTATTTGAAGAGTCCTTCCAGGAAGGGGAGTGCTGGCTGGTTTTTTAACCGACAGGCTGAGCTTCCTGTTTGGGTTGGGTTTTTTGTTCTGGAGCAAAGACCTATTTGTTAGAGCAGCTGTGGCATTTGTTGCTTAGGCTGGCAAGAAGCAAGGTGAATCTATCAAAGCCTACAAACGTGTCAGTTGTCCACGTGCAGGGGGAGAGCAGAAACAGGTGCTACCTATCCTTTGAGTTGCTTGAGAAGAAACTTTCTAAGCTAGGATTTGTGTGCAGATCTGTATCATAAAAAGTTGTGTACTGAACCAGCAAAAGCAGCAAGGACCACTACCTCAGCAATTACTACAACAAATGAGAACTGTGCTGTTACTAATCATAGTTTCAGATTGCACCCAAGAAAATATGAGCGTTAGTTTGCCAAGTTTTCTAGCAGCCAACTCCCAGTAGTATGACCATCCAAGCAGTGCATATAGAGATAACGTTTATGATGAATTATTTCATCCACAGGCTTGGAAGGAATCATTCCCTTTCACAGGCAGGCATTACCAATTTTCACCAACGTATCCAGTACATCTCCTTCTAAAGTCTGGGTTTAAGTTAAAAGTCTAAGGTTAGAAATACACACATCTAACATCTCATTAAAAAGCGTGTAACAATAATGTTTGAAACAAGCAGAAGAAACTTTACACTTGAAACCTGGAATAATTTGTGTGCAAGGATAATGGTTGGTTTGAAAACAGTTCAGGACATCAGTGGTTTTGGGGCTGGGAGAGGGAGTTCCTCCTAGGGAAACGGGATGAAAAGGTGACTGCCTATTCACAAAAAAGGAAATGCTTTACAATCCTAGTAGCACTCCACAAACCACAGCACGTGTTGGGGCTGCCAGTATGTCAGATTCCAAGCTACCAAGTTCAGGTGTTTCTACACAAAGCAATATTGCTGTTTCATTCAAATTTTAAACTCCTAAGAAATAGTTGAGTCTGGGCTTGGGCACCAGACAACCCATATCTTAAAATTCTGTAGGATTTTCAAGTTTTCGTTTGGGCTTTGCAAGGTGTGCACATGCAGCCTGCAAGCTGTCAGCAAGCCACAGGGCAGGTGAGTTGTTACAAGATGTTTACAGAACCGTGGTTACCAGTTACATCCATAGGGCCTTTACAGTTTTCATTTAAAAGCACGATGCAAAAGGTATGTGGTGATGAATGAGAAATTTTAAGTCTTTGTCAGCGTTCTGTCAGCCAAAAGACCTAGGAAGCACCAATTTCTGTGCCTCAGATTCCAAGTAGAACAGGGCCTCAGGTACATTGATCTGTAACCAAGCTGTTAATTCACTCCCTCTTAGAAAAGTTTGAGGATGATACTAGCCCTGAAGATGAGTATGAACTGCTACTACTTAGAGACAAGATTGGAGGCCAACCAGATTTCTGATAAACTCTGACATGTTGTTCAGGTGTGCAAATTCTATGAACTGAAAGTAGTTCATGTTTTGGGCCATAGAAACCTAATTTTGGTGGCAAGGAAAAGAGACAATGTTTTGATCATGACAAACACAACTTTTTTCAATCCTTGTGAAAAATGCCGGTCAAAGGAACCCTACGAAGCCATTTGGCAACCCAGAATTAGCCCATCTGACTTCTTGCAGAAGTCTATAATTAAATCAGCTTGGAAATCCACGGTGTGGCAGGGCAATCTGCGGCCGCAGAGCTCAGGTGTAGCACACTGCACAAGTCGTGCCACAGCATAATTAAGGAGGACGGGTTTCCCACGAACACGTGTCTTGACAGGTGAATGTTTGTCTAGGATGACAAAGCTCCAACTGCATTTTCTCCTTAGCAGAGTTGTTTTAAGTTCCTCTACAGTGCCATGGTGCCAGTGATCATTGAAGGCACTATCGTGTCTCTCTCTTTTTTGCACCCCTCTACCTTCAAAGGGCAGTTGGAGCTTATGTCTGGGATGCATATCTTGCCCTTGTCTAATTCTGTTAAAGCTGACCCCCAGGTTCAAAAGTTCTTGGAAAGAAGGGGCTTGTATGTGAACATGGCAAAGCATCAATGTCATTTCCTCGTGCAGCCAGCTAGGAGCTGCCACTTTTGAGTGGGGAATTCCTTTTCACTGCCCTTCAGACACAGTTACCACATCCCCTTTGCCAGACACTTGGCTCACATCGACCCAGCCACCCGGCCAGATCAAGTAGTCAGCCAGGTCTCGGTCAAGGAATGGTAAGGAAAGAAGTCACATCCCTCATTGTAATTAGATCGTCATCAGAATTAAACAGAAATTGTGGTAATGCTACTGAAGATAAGCAGTAAACTAAACCAAAGATGAGTGTACCCAATAATGCCAAAGCAGCTCACCGCCAGCCTTCAAAATGAATTTCCAAACATGAAACAGTCCCACAGAACAGCTGGCAATGTCAAGAGAGGAAAACTCCTCTACACAAACCCCTACATAATGGAGTTTCTTTTTTCAGCTATTCCTTGCCATTCTGGTTATTTTCCCCTTCCTTGTGTACTGTGTACATTTGAACAATCTTGATTGCATTACTAGAGATGCTTATTTCTTTTCCCACCAGTTACAGCATTTCCTCATTGATGGGTATGGATTAAATAATATGAATTCTGGAGGAAATCTTCTCACAATCCTTCTATTGAAACCATTTTAAATTAAAAAGATCTTATAAGATGCACAGGGCAATAAAAACAACTAAAAATTCTGGGTTATCTTTTCGTTGTTATCTTAAACAGAATCCTGCAACTATATGCTACACGTTGTACAATCTCAAAATGCCACATACTAGCACTGAAATAATAATTAAACCCCCTTATATTTTCCTCTCATATCTTTCCTTCATTCTCACATTTCTCACTGTCCTACTACCTTTCCTAGAAGCATAATAAGCTCTTTGGGTAGATGGGTGCTGCCCTATTAGTTAGAAACTCCAGAAGGGCCCCACGAAGCCCAGTAAGTGCTCAGCAGATTTCGGTGTAGGTAAATATCAAGGAGTTGTGCATCCACAGGAACTCCTCACCTACACCATCCCCATGTGACGCCAAATTTGGAACTGGCAGTTGCAGCCCTGGAAAGAGCCCTCAGACTCTCCCTGGCATTTCTGTGAGACCACTGATGCAGGCTGCAGGAGCTGCCAGAAAAAGCCAACAAAATATTTGGCATATTAGGACAGGCATGGAAAAAAGGCAAGCAGTGTCATTTTACCTTGATATAAAGCTCTGGTGCACCCGCAGCTAGAGGGCTTGGGACACTTTAAGTCCTCCACAAAGGTTTTCAAACACCTTTGTGTCCTCAGGGACACAAAGGTGTTTGAAAAGCAGCAGAGAGAGAAGGGCAACAAAAAAGAATCAGGGATGAAACATCTGCCTTGCCAGGAGAGGAAAAAAGACTGGGAGTTGTTGGTTTGAAGAGGGGACACCTGGGTTAGGATGTGCTCAAGCTTTATAAAACCATGAAGAAGATAAGGCAGGGCTATTGTTCATCAGGTTCTGCAATACTAAATCTAAGGGGCTCCCAGTAAAATAAGTAGGAAGATAGTTTCAGACAGATACATGAAAGGTTTGGGGTTTTTTTTAAACACACACACTGGGTAGGGAACTTGGAGAACTTCCACCAATGGGGGCTGTGGAGACCAATGCTATCAGGATGTTAAAAAAGGGAACTAACCTGTTTCAGGGATGACCCCCTCATTATAAGCAGATGCTGGAAGGAATGAGCAGGGCTGTGCCATGGAGCATCTCTGGTGCAACTAACATAAATGCTGGAGAAATGGAAGGGGAACTGACTGCAGACACTGGCTGGGCTTTCACGTACTTTCCAAGCATCTCCTACTGCTCTGTTTTAATTTTTAAAGATGTAAATACCATCTTTCTCTACAAATTATTCAGTTGGCCTCTCTGGGAATATCACAGAAGTCAGCATAGCTGAACTGCAAAGAATAAACTTTATCCAGGAAGGCCACATTAATGATCTTAGTCTATCTCCTTCCCGATAAGTAGAGCTAGGTGGATCCATTAGGGCATTTCTCATGTTCTCAGCCTCCTAGTTCTAGTCTATGTTTCATTTTTCATTCCCGACATTGTCCTTTATTTTGTCTTCATCATGTCAATGATTTGTTTTCCAAACCCTGTTCATGAGGTGTGAGATACCTGTTGGTTTTTTTTCTGACTGCATTTCCCAGATTACTATTTCTGTGAATGTGCAAGTAATACAATCCAATAGCTGGATTGTTGAAGTTGAAAACAGAATTCTAAGACACAGCTCTGTCTTCTCCACTTATCCTATAGCATAAAGGTAAGCCAAGCTTACCATATGTGTAACTTTAGAAGATAATACTATTTCTGTAAATAACAATTTGCCAAATATTCCTTCTTCTTCCATGTCATCCAGCTTTTTTCTTTCTCTTTCCTCCTGTTTTTCTCAACCTACTTCTTTTCGGATGGGGTAAAGCTTCACAGAAGAGACCTAACAACAATCTGCCTGCCTCCTTTATTACTTCCCAGTTCCCTCCTTCTAAAGTGTTATGCTGAGACTGTGCTTATTCACTCACAAACTTTGAGGCTCTTTTATCCTTCAAGAACAAAACCACCTGCAATGGAAGGAGTTAGTAGATCTGGACTGTCCACATTGCCATTGAGAAAGTGTCTTGTGAATTTTTTTTTGCCTGCAGAAATCTGATTCATGGATTGTTTGCAACAGATCTTTCAAATTTATCAGGGAAAATGTCCCAGAGGGCAAAGACATACACTTTTCTGTGTCCCATGAAGTTTGATTCAGCTCTGACAGAGGGAGAAACTGTGAGAAAAATACCATTTTTTTGCCTATGGCTTATGTTGGCAGTGGCACTCTGGCAGGCATCTAGGGGGACCAGCTATGGGCATCTCATCCCAGGCAGCATCCCCTGTGCACAGCATTGTACTGAGACTCTGAAGCTCTGCCTGTAGCTAGAATGCTGTTGTGAAAATGAAGTTTGGAGACAGCTGAGAGAAGAAAAACAAAACCATGCCCTGTAATATCTCTCTCTAAACACAGCACATGGTATCTCTTTGATCTCCTCCATTATGGGCTCAAGAGCACCCTTATGTGAAGAAATTCAAGCCATGCTCCCCTGATGATCAGCTGTAAGCTGCACATGGTCTCAGCAGAGATTTTTATGAGTTTCTTGGGGCCTTTTCATTTAGGAGGGAAAAAAATACTTGCACAAAGGCAAAATCTTTTTTTTCTTTGGGAAAATGCATTTGCATGCTACGTGCAAGACTGTTTTCAGGACTGCTGCCCTGTTTGTTCTCGTTATTGGACTGTCAATGGAGAATGTAACAAGGTGGGAAGAGGTGGGAGGAAGGTCTTGATGATGGGACAGGAGGTTGAACAAATTGTTATTTACCTTGTAGTAAAGTGTGGTTCCTAGTGGTGCTCCGTTCACTTTTAATACATATGGCCAACATGCTCAGCTTCTGCCATCAGTGCTCATCTGGAGACAAGACTTTGCCCTCAGCTTTCTCACAGCCCCAGATGTACAGCAACATAAACTACACCTCTCTGTCCTTGACCAATGTAAAATTCATATGTTATCACAGGAGCAAAGGAAAACTAGCAAACATGGGAATATATAAACAGTTTTAAAAGAACTATATAATAGTTCTTTTAAACACCTACTATAATTTATTATCTATTTTACAAATTATAGCCTCTGAACAGAAGCTCTGTCTGATGCTGGGGATGTCCTTAGCTCAAGTAACACAAAACCATCTAACAGAATTAAATCCTGAAGGTTATCTTTTTACTATAAATTAAGGAGGACAAAGCTTTAAGAGTAATAATATTTTGTGTGAGGAAAAAAGAAGTAATTTTTGCTTTGCTCTCAGTAGAGCTGGATTGGTATATGGGCTTCTTTAGAAGGAGCTTAAGAATATTGGGGCTCTGATGATGAAGAAAGGGGGACCTAATTTAACAACTCTTGTCTTGCCCAACCTATGGAACAGATAGCTGTGTTGCCTGTCACTCAGACTCTGAACTACCCACAGACAGTACAGTGGGTTTGGGCTTATTAAAACTATCTCTATTGCTGGACAGTCCACCCAAACCTCTGTGCTGTAACAGGCTTAGAGCAGAGAAGCAACAGGGTGTTCCTGTGCTCAGTCGTTACAGTTTTGGATAAAGGAGAACTCAGATGGGAGGCTGAGGTCAGTCATAATACCTAATTCTTTCAAATAAGAACACAACTGGATTGAGAGTTTTCTTGTTTCAGAAGGAAGGAGATGCTCTCTAAAAAAAACCTTTTAACTTATCATTGATAGCTAATAAATAACTGCTAAGTACTTATGTACTGTAATTGCCAGAGAAGTGGGTAAATCATGTCATGAGTGGAAATGCTGTGACTAGGACTAGGCTTGGTGGTGGTCGTGTTGTCCTTCCTGTGGTGCTTTGGATGGAAATACAAAGATAATAACAGAGTAGATGTGGCCCACAGGAGTTGTACACGTCCAGAAGCATGTCAAGTCAAGAATATAAAGGGCACATACACCAGAAATGGAACATATATATGGAAAAGCACTATTGTTGCCTCTGCTGTGTAGCTGCAGCCACTGCCCAGCTGGTCAGATAAGCTAAGATTTTGGCAGGTGACAGTTAATTCTTGTTTCTCAACTTGTGAGTTAGTAATGCGAATCTTCTCGTGTAACTTTAGACCCCAGTGGAATGGCAGTCTACATCTGAGCTGGTCACCTTTACAGCAGGTCAACAGGTACAGGCATTTCTGGGGCGTAATCACTCTGGGTATGCCGGGGATGAGCAAGTAGCTCCAGCAAAGTTCCTAGGTTTCTCTTATAAAAACCAGGGATATTTTACCTTTCATCTTCCGAAGGGGATACTATTCCATGAATATAGTAATGGGTGCCCTAAAAGAAAAGAAGAAAATTACTAGCTTTTTGAAAAGTAATAAGAAGCATATTATTTTTTTCCTGGTCTGGCTTTTACTTTCCACAGAAGTGAAAAAGATGTGTCTTCCATATGTCTGGATTGTCCTGCGACCAGCAGGCACCATGGAATTTGATAGGGATCTGCCTTGCATGGAGTGTGAGTTCTTAAAGAGAGCATTGCACTTAGTATCTTGTATTTAACAACTGGTTCAAGCCAGAACCTCTTAAAGACATGGTTCTCAGCAATTTCCCTCTGCATCCTGAAATTAAACATTAACATAATAAGGAAGTTCAGATACCAACTTAATCTAACTTAATGAACAAGCGCACGTTCAATTAGTCTCTGAGGCACTCTGCACTGATTCATGGAATTGGAAATCTCTCCCAGAGTATCAATACTCTTGCTGTCAGATGGCAGTGAGTCTGTTAGTTCCAGTTGTGCCGCGTCCTGAAAGTAATTTACCTCAACCTGCAGCGGCTGTTGGCTGTCAGAATTTCTCAGGTAGAACGGCTGTGTTGGTGCTCCTCCTTTGGAGAAGGTGTCACTTATTCCTCTGCATATGTCCGTCTGGTGCATCAGGTTTGTCCCTGACCACAGAGTATTTCTTGTGACGTTATTGCTGTTTGCAGTCACTGCTTTCCATTACAGATTGTTCTCATGGTTGGGGTTTTTGTTGTTGTTGTTAGGTTTTTGGTTTTTTGTTTTTACAAAAAGTTGACAGCTCCCCAAACCTGAGATTATGTTTCCCTTTTACCTTCATGCCCACCTTTTCTTTTTCCCCACATATCTGCTGGTTGCTGTGACTTTGACATGAGCTCCTAACAGGCGCTCAGGAGCAGGCACCCTTGTTTTCAGTTTTCTGTTGAATAAAATGTCAGCAAGTAACAAGTCATGTTACAGTGGTACCACTCTGTTATTTAACAGTACCAGGTACAGATCAGAATTGTTCTTAAGCACATTTTCTGCTTGCCTTCAGGGGCTGGAGATAATGGAGGTTATGTTTATATGACAAAACTTGTATTTCAGAGCAGAATGGTTAAACATGAACTTGATAAATGTCAGACATTACTGTATCAGGTATACCAGGCCTAGCATACCGAGTCAAATTTGGGATGTCATCTTTCCAAGCTGTTATGGTTTCTAGCAACACTATTTCAAGCAAATGAGCATACTCTAATTACACATCTAGGAGTAAGGGACTGCTGATGGTATATTTTCCTTTTCCAGCCAGAACACGCAAGTCTGTTTCTCCTTTGCACTGGGAATGAGTACTTGCCGTACCATTTGACAAGCCTTCCCACTTCCTTCTAGTCCTCCTTTTACAGTTTTCAACCCCTATGTGAGTTTCCTCTGTCCATATTGTCATTTTTCAGTAACATCTTAAAAATGATTGTTTCAGTATCTTAAAGCATCCATCTGGTGCTAAGAGACTCCCCCAGCTATAGCATGATAAATGTTATCAGTAGACAGTATAATGTGCTGGGCATGGTATGTAATAGTTTTAATTACATTTGATAAGAGACACATTTTTAAGAGTGGTTTTGACAACCAATCTCTGTATTCTGCTTTTACTGTTGCTTTCTGTCTGCCTGGTACATGTAAAATCTGACCCCTCTTGTTAAACAGTAGAGCGTACCTCTGACCACCAAAACTTGCCTAGGTTTACATTTAACTTGCAAATCCCATATTGCAGCTGAGTATTTCTCTTTGAAGTACTATTTTTCAGATACCTGTGGCTGACACTTTCAGCCTAAACTGCACTCTGGGGAAGGAGTGTGAACCTTTCTAGCCACGGGCCTGTCGACTGCTGCCTCCCTCTCATCTTGAGAGCACTGGCCTCTTGCTGACGCTTGTGACACGCCATGCAGGTCGAATAGGACTGATGGCACTGCCCTCCTTGGCGTGGGTGGCAGAAAATTTCGTGTTGTGGTTACTTCCACAGGTTTCTCTAACTCCTTCAGTTTCTCAAAAGCTTTGTTGCTGACAGTAGTGCTTGCTTCTCAAGCACTTTGCCGTGTCCCCTGATTTGTCAAGCAGCGGGTTTAGAAAGCTGGTTCTGGCAGCTCTGCCAGGCACGGATTTGCCTACAATATTTGTTTCTCCAAGGAGTCTTTATACCCTTTCTTGTCTGTCAGGCCAGGTATACTAATGATAACATCAACCTCCCTCGTGTGATCATTTCCTAAACCATTCTGGAAAATGAGCGGGATTAATGAAGACTTATTATTTAAATTGCTGAAGCTACCCAGCTCATTTTGACTGAACACACGAGCTTCTACCATGACTGCTACAGCCAGAATGGATGTCTATTGGTCCCTAAGCAGTCAGCATGTCCCAGTTGCAAAATTATATGGCTTAGTTGAAACCTCATAAACTGAAGCGTCTATGACTAAATTTCTGAGAGCGTGCTCATATACTAAGCTAGTTGCAGATGACATCGCAGACCTCTGCATAGGTAAATTTGCTCTGCTGAAAGCTCACTAATTTAAATTTGGTGCAGATATCTGTGCTGTCCATACAGTCTTCAGTGAATTTATACCCTCAGTTCATTTTATTTGTGGTCCAGGCTTTGTTCTGTAAACAGACAAGACCCAAGACTTTTGAGTGAGAAATCTGACTCCTTCCCTGTCTGATACATCTCTGCCATGGCTTCACCTGGCTTTCTGCACCAGCTCCAGGCTTTTTCCAGAGCTCAGGAAAGCTGCAGATCCCCACACAGGCCAGCTTTACAGACAGTACTGTCGACTCTCAGCAGCTACCACACAGAGAACGTGCTCAGGTCTTGTACTTTGAAGTGTATGGAGGGTACTCCTCAATACCACTTGTCTCTGAGACATGCTCCCCAGTGCTGAAAGTGTTTACAGAAACAATTTGCTGTGGATAGGCAAAAAATGGTGGCAATTAAATAGTAATTAAAATTTTTTCATTTCGACACTCGAGGGATTATATCTTCAGTGTGAAAATGTCACAGATCTCAGCAGTCCTGTTGCCCTCCGCAGACCTGTACACTGTTACTCAGTGTACCCTTGTTTTACTGGAATTACATTTGACATAAAAAATTAAGATTTTCAAAAGAACTTCTGCTTTCTGTTTTCTTTTAGGTTTAACCTCTCACTTGAAATATGAGGAGGCCGGTAACATTATTAGCTCTGTTTCTTAGATACTATGTTATGCATTTGCCTGATTTTTCATTCTACCTTTTCCTCCTTTATGCTTTGATTTTTCATGTCATACAAATGACACAGTAGCCCTAAATATAGAAGAAGATTGCTCATGAGACTCTCTTAAATTAATCTTATGAAAAGAATTGATTAAACTTAGTTCTTGACTAAAAATTAAATCTTTTTTTCTCTTTGTTTCACTCAAGGTCAATTTTAAGCACCTTTGCCATTCTTCAACAGGCAGACAAAATGTTTTGGAAAATACTGTGAGAAGGAGAAATAGCACAGAAAAAGTCTTGTTCCCACACAATCTTCAATGCCTGGGGTTCAATCCTGTGGCACGCTGAAAGATCACATCTATACTCTATTCCTTATGCTTGAGATCTCTCGTGTGTAAGGTTAAGTGTATGTTTAAGTATCTGAAAACTTTGTTCTGTTTAACTGATTCAGCCTTCTGTACAGAGACACTAATCTCAAGTACACTCTGGAAGCTTGCCTGGCTCATTTTCACCCACTGCAGTAAAAAGACCTCCCCCAAGGGGGAGATAATGCAGGAGAGATGCTAAGCGAGGAATCCCCCACCAAATTCAGCGTGTAGCTTGCCCTAGGTAGTTATTTCTTTGCTTCTGCTTCTTGATGGGGAACTTCAGGCCATCTAGACCGATCATACAACATGGAGAAAACATTACTCCTGAACTTAATTCTATGTAATTTTACCCTGTCTTCTTAGTATGCTTATGGGGGAGACTTTAAGTGAAAAGTGACCCAGAGAGGGCCTTCTTTACAGTCTGAGAGGTCATTGCAGGAATTCAGCATGAACAGGAAAACAATTTCACTCTTCTGTCTTTAATACAGCTAACCAAGATGAGGAAAAACAGTGCCCTACACAAATATAGTACAAAAGCCAAACAGTATTTTCTGATTCAAGTACTGGCATGTGGAAAAGACAAGAACTTTGCTCTGAAGTCAGCCATGTAGATGGTGATTTGGCAGAAAGAAAGTCAAGAGGTCTGCTGAAATGAGGAAAGAAAAATGTGGAGCATGGAGATCAAGGCAGCCTACACTGTAGGAGAACCAAGTGGCATTGGCTCATGTCTCTGTGATGTATTTATTTAAATACAAGTATAAATGTGTATGTATTCAAATAGTAAGTTTTTAAGTTTCTCTCTCTTCCTCTTGCATATTGCTCTTGCATCATTTTGAATGGGACTAAAGTGCTTCACTAATTTTGATGTTAGCCCCCAATATTTTAAATGAAGCTGCCAAAAATTGCAACCATAATTTAGCCCATAGAATTGCTGCTGTGAACTTTGCTACAAGCCACTGACTGAATAAATAAATTAAAAAACTCAGGTGGTGTAATTTATCTCAGACTTTGTGCAGTTAGGGTCCAATGCAATACTTTATGAATTAGAAAGCCAATACAGTGTTAAAATGGCAATACAGGAACAAATTATTTGGATTCTTCAACTACATTATATATGGTAAGACCTTTAAACTAGTATCCATGGCATACCGGTGCATTAATACTAAGACTGTATATTTCTAGCTTTCAGAAAGAACATAGACATTTGACAAAAAATGCTTATATCCATGATTACAATGGCCATTTAAAGGACAGCTGAAGGCAGGAAATGACCAGGACTGTTGAGACAGAAACCAGAAAAATGGGCAGTATTAAACATCTGTTCAGCAAGATCTGTGTTGTTGGAAATATTCTCACCCCCAAACCCAACGTTGGAATGGTTAAATTCAGACCAAAATGTTTGGCATCTGTGCCCTGCTTGGAAATATTTATAGAAGGCTAATGCTTAGCAGGTGGTAAAATTTTCCTACCAAGGATCTTCAAGCATTTTACAAAACATTAATAATCAAGCTTCATAAAAAATTCATGCATAGCTTTTCCAGATGTGTCTGGTCCTTCAGGCGGGTGGTCTGGACCTCTTGCTGCCCTTGCTGGCTGCCTGCAAAGTGTTCCCTGTCCCAGCAAAGGAAATGTTTGGAAAGCTTTCTGGGCATTCAGAGATGTACAGAGGAGTAGGGCATCCTACTTGCTCTGTGCTCGTTTACCCCAAGTTCTACTGCTCTGATGGAGGCATCTAACAAGAAATAGGCACTAAGACAATCACAGACCTGTCAGATCCATTCTTGTGACACTGTTAAGCACCACCTGCACTGGAGAAAGGAGAGAGATGTGGAAAGGTTAGAAAACTTACTTAAGGTTGTACTGCCAGTAACTGGCAGAGCTGCAGAAAGAATCCAGTGCTGACTCCGAGCCTTCTGCCTGCATCACCGGGGTCGCTTGTATTCTAGGGTGGTACAACGCAAACGCGAAGCAAGAGGCTGCAAAGTATTGGAGAGGTGAACAGATTGTAAGAGCTCTGGACAATCTTGTGTTTACAGCCCTTGTGAGCTTTGCTTCACTGCTGGGTAAATTGGATTAAACAATTATGAACAGGTAGAAGACACCTAAGTGGATGTAATGTAGGGGGAACAAACATTTTTCCATTAAAGAAAATTCAAGGTTTTCCACAGGAATTAATAACAACTTTTTCATTCTGAAATAAAATTCTTTGTAAGAACCTGTGAAAAAAGCTAATTGTTGTGGAGGAAGAGAAAGTTGTTATAGAAACACAGTGAGACAGATAGAGAAACGTCAAAAGAAGTGGTGGGATGGACTGAGGCTGACTACAAGTACTCAGTGATTAATATAATTCTCAGTCTGTAAAAGAATGATCAGTCAGGTGGCAACGTTTGCAATATGACAACATTGTTTGGGATAATTAAAATGAGAGAAGACCAAAGAGCACTGCTGAGACAGGTGGGCTAGGTCACTGAGCATCAGATGAAAACTAATGGGGATATTGTGTTTTGGAATAATGGTCATAACTGCTTATACAGATGTCAGAGCTCAAAGTTAATGACAATCAGTATAACAGGAAGGTTTGAATGAAAATTGAACTTTTGAATGAAAATCTAGGATTGGCATGGAAGACAGTATGGATTTATGTAGGAAATAAATCTGTGGTATGTTCATTTGTAAAACTTCAGGTTGGGTTATTTAAAAAAAAAGAGCAACAGAAAAGATGAATTTAGAACCAACTGGGAAGAATGACAAGGAAAAATTTCCATATAAACTTGAAATTTGGCTGATCTAGATAAGAAGTGAATGGGTAACTGCAGAATTGCACTTTATAAGAGTTAAGGGAAGATATTTTACGGTCTTGTGTTTTTTGCTGTAGTTCAAGAGCAAGGAGATGTTCAATCAGTCTAAATGACAATCAAACAAAGAAAGATAAAACTTAGTGTATTTAAATAAAGACAGAATGGGTAATGGATAGCGGTGGATACACTACTAGACTACAGTCCTGAGTCCAGGAGTAGAACCAGATGGAGGAAGTTAAAAGGTATTTATGTGCTCAATTAGAACATACTACAGTATGCATAGGACTGAAGAGGAAGGATAGTAAAAATTATTGTACTAGAGGGACTTCAAAATAAACATTAAAGAAAGGAAATGTACTGGCTATTTCATTTTGCACAATGAAGTTGATTTTGTCTTCTTCACCTGATGCGCCCAGGGCTGTCACCAGCTACTGACATGATCCTAAATCAGATGGTGTCATCTAGTCTACCCATTTGGAAGTCAGAGGTGCTAGTTAGAAGAATCAAGGTCATGGGCATATGAACAATAGAAAACCCAACAGATCGAATCACTTTCCTATTGTGGACAATGAAATGCTTCGTTTTGTTTGATCAGGAAATTTACTTTTTTCAGGGAGTATGTAAAATTGAACATAATTAGTTTGGCAGTATGTTCACCCTTAGATTCAGATATTTCAGTTTATAATGAGCAATTTCATAGTTCTCAACCTTAATCAGCAGGAGACAGGCAATGTAGAGGCATGGAGTGGTTCCTTTATCAGTGCTGAGGAGCACATGCCCTACATATGACCCATGTATGCCTGCCATCTGCCCGTCTTTTACCCCAAGGTAAATCTGCCTAAGTAAAGTACTTCATAAAGGAAAGGAAGTACAGATATGGCCATTTTATTAAGAACCACAAATCCTGACCCATCATGTAAACATCAGAACAATGTACAGAACATAGTGGTTCTGCTGTTGCACCATGGCCATGACCATAGCTATCCAAACAAACCAGAGGTCAGAAATATTTCTATTTAAACTTTAACAATCATTAGCAAAATGACAGGTTATCCCACAGAACCACAGAGGCTCCAGCCTCCGACTTTAATTGCCTTGTTCACATCTGCTTCAGTGACAGGGTTTTCCATCCTGGAGAAGAAAAAAATGTGCCTAAGAGGTGTCCAAGTCTTGTCCTTTTGTACTGCTGAGTTTATCTTTTCCATTTCCCAGTGTGGATGGCCACAGACCAGGAAGTCTCGTGCTCTGTGTCTTGTCGACTGATCTTAAATTTTGATGGGCCCGATGTAATGCATTTTAAATGACATAAATCTCCTGGAAGACAGCTTTCACTTTTTGATGTAATTGGTGTAGCCAGCAGCTGCACCACGGCACCTGAACTGGGACCCCTGTGCTCTCCTGTCAGAGTCATGCTCCACTTCTGCACTTCAAAGACAGTGAAGTTTGCTCACACTCCACCAGGATGAAGAAAGTAAGAGATGTTAGGGTGTGTTTCTGCTCAGCCATTTGCTTCTCTGTGGTACAGAGCTGTGCTGGGTAAGCACACTCTACCTCTGCCAAAAGCCTGGTTAGCTATTTCTGAAGCATACCTGGAGGAATAAAAGTGTCATTCCAGACCTCTTCAGGCGTTAAAGCTTATTTAGAAGGTTCTTTATCCTCTATCGCATAGCTTGTACTCTAGAGACCTGAAGTTGATTGGAAGTAAGTTAGTCCTTATTATAGGACATTCACAGTCTTGTTCCTTAAATACAAAGGGATTCTAATCTGAGGGTTTAGTCTTCCTGTTATGGAGGCAAGCCTTATATATACACTGAGGATTTTCTTAGTTCTGTATTTAAAAAACACTACTTGCAGCCTTTCAGGGTTTAATTTCAGGCTTTTAGTACACCTAAGCTTTCTTTGTCCTTTCTTTGGTCCAAAAAAGTATAGCATTATTCTTTACTTGACCTATAAATAAAATAAAAATTAACTTTAAAATCTTTTCAATACAACACAATTTTCATATTATTCCGCATGCTTCATTCTGATCTTTAATTAATTTCTTACATTCCTCTCATACCTACTTCTGATCCCTTCTCTCCCTGTTCAGCTTACCACCAGCCTGCGTGAACCTCACTCTACATGAGCATCTGCTGTGTCACACCTGACTCCCACTGCTGGGACCTTCTCTTTAATGGACAACTCATGTTTCCAGTTTCCTAACTTCTCTTTGAGTGATCCTTTCTAAGAAATACCACCCCTTGTAACTCAGCCATTATTACCCACCAATAGTAGGGCTTTAGGGATTCTTTTTCTTTTTCTTTTTTTTTTTTCTTTTTAAGCTACACCTCTGTTGCGTTGAAAGTCTATAGGTCTTAATAGCCGAGCCATTAAAAAGGCACAGCGTGAAAGCTGTTAAGAGTAATATACAGAATTCTAACTTGGCTATTACAGGAGAGTGGTTTCTAAACATGAGAGGTACAGTCAGTGAGGCGCTGCCCGGAGCCCTGGACCCGCTCCAGCCTGCAGTGTCTGAGTTTGCAGCAGCAGGGTGCTTGCAATTACACCTCTACCTGCAGTTCAGCTCGGATGATCACTGTGGTTCAGTTCAGCTAGCTACTAGTGCCAGAGGCAAATGCCATGAGCCAGAGGTCACAGACCAAGATGATTAGAGGCTTGCCTGATGTGAGGGTATAGTAAGGACCTTCCAGCTTCTTTAGGGCCATGGTGCATGTGGCGTTCAGTGTCCCCTTACCTCTCTCTTCACCTCTCCTCCCTTCTCACAGGAGAATTTCTATGATGGTGCCACAAAGTCTTTATTATGATAGAGAGATCAGAAGATGAGGTTCACCTGCTCTGATTAAATCAGATCCAGCAAGGTTAAAGCAGCTGCTTTAACCATCATCTGGCAGACTGGAGGGAGGATATACATCTATCTGGCTGTGTCGACTACAGACATTCCCTTCCCAGAAATCCAGCTGATCTGATAAGGATTTGTGAGATTTGGGTCCCATGTCCACTGTTTCTGTGAGTTTAGCAATTGATTAGTCTAGCTCTTGTGATCTAGACATGACCGACTCACTGCATGTTCAGGAAACCCCCAGCCAAAAGTGCTGTTAGGACACTGCAGCTCCAGACTGAAACAAGACTATAAAATTGGTTACTGATGGGCTCCAGACGGACTGCCTCTGTCCTGCCTACATCAGATGTTTTGCTTTGCAAGGTGCCAGTTTAGGAAATGTAACCTGCAAATTAAGACTGTGTTTCTCTACAGCTTGGAAATGACCAGCAGTGGGATTTCTGGATTTGGAATGCAGTTAATAGGCCTCATTGTGATTCTTGTAGTCTAACGATTCCTTAAAGATGTCCCAGTTTATGCTCCCATAGGTGTGCACAGTACTTGTAAAAGCAAAAAATGGTAACGACTGACATTTCTCTGCAGAGATTTGTTGACTCAGTCTGTAAAGGGAGCAGACCAATTCAATTGAGAATTGCCATTTCTAAAATAATTTCCTTCCATAACTGCATTACAGGTTTATTGGGAGATCCTGTTTACACAGAAATAAAAGCATGTAATTTCAAATTTCTTATCAGGCTATTTAATTTCACAATGAGCAAAGATAAAATTTGAAATCTGCATAGAGTAAGTTGTTTGTATCAATGTGCAATGGCAACATACAGAAACCAACCCCCCCCCCCCCCCCCCCCAAATAAACCTCCGTGGAAGAAACCCTGTGCTTAAAAAGCCAATTGATTTTTGATGATCCCTAGAAAAATGTTGTTTTTCCCTCCAGCCCAAATACTGTCAGAAAGATATTCATATATGTAAGCTCTCTGGCTGTTTGGTGGGAAGATTACTACAAGCCTTGCTCTTCTGGATATTTGTGATGTATAAGTTATGACATCATCTCAAAATGTATTGCTGGCAGTAATAGAAGTTTTTAGAAAGTATGGAAGCTTGTGATTATATTGTGGGGTTTGTTTTTTTTTCCTTGATTTATCTAGTAAGCTTGAGTATTTTCTTGTCTAGCATCCTTGGTGATGTTTAATGTGTATGCTGTCACTGAAGATATGATTAATATCTCTAATGGGCAGAGTAAGGGAAGTGCAAGTAATACTTACAATAAACTCACAATACTGGACAACTTGCATGTTACCTATTCACAGAATCACAGAATCCCAGAATTGTAGGCCTTGGAAGGGGCCTCAAGAGATCATTGAGGCCAACCCCCCACTAAAGCAGGTTCCCTAGAGCAGGTGGGACAGGTAGGCACCCAGACAGGTCTCGAATATCTCCAGAGAAGGAGACTCCACAATCCCGCTGGGCAGCTTGTTCCAGTGCTCTGTCACCCTCACCATGAAGAAGTTCTTCCTCACATTGGTGCAGAACCGCCTGTGGTCCAACTTGTGACCATTGCCCCTTGTCCTGTCCCCACAGGACACTGAAAAGCAGTTGGCTGAGAAAGGGGTGGGGAGGGAGACAAGCACAGCATGGGTAGCAGCTTGTTAATTCAGAGGTAGGTAGAAGTAGGTCTCCCATAGCTAAGGGTCATAGAGATTAAGCCAGTACATCTGTGGACATCAGTCACTCTGTGAGTGCACTTTCCCAAATATCTCGTACCTCTCAGGGAAATGAATTAACAGTGCTGTGTGTGTTCATGGCATCAGTTTGGGATGACATTATGAACCTAGCTGGGTACCTAGACTCCTTCTGGTCCAGTAATGTGATTACCTGGTTTCACCTGGATGGGAATGCAGAGAGCCATACCCATCACATACCACTGCAGTCCAAAGAGACAATATAGGCATTGTTTCCCTGAGAACATAACGTAACCATATGAAATTAAATCCCATGTAAAATGATTTACTTAAATCACTGCAAGTATTTTAATAGCAACTGATTCAAATTCTAAAGTAGTTGGTAGTTTCTTTTGAAAAATGAAATAGCAATCTAGACAAGAGAGTTACTTACTGAGTTACAAGTCATATTCACATATAATTTTTTTCAAAAGTAAACCAATAACCATTATTTTTGTGATTAAAATGACACCAGTGTAACATGAGCCCTTATAAATGCAGCAGTGTTTGATCTATGGAAACTTGCATGTAGTTCCCTGTATTCCAAGTAATAAGCATTTGAAACAGAAAGAGGAAGATTTTAATGAGACCATTTCCACTGTAATCAAAGCTCCACTTTTTATCTCTGCAGAGTATAATAAATGTCAGGTTTTTTTTTCTTTTTTGTTTGGTTTGGGGTTTTTTTGGCTTTTATTACTATAGTTCTTTCAGCAGCCTAGTGTTGTTCTGCCCTTTGTACACCTGGGGTTGTCTGGATTTCATGCTTGCGAGGATGCAGGAGGGGTTTGTCGGTCTGTCAGAGAGGGGAAATTACTTCTCTGCAGGACCTCAGATTGGGGACAGTGTTTTGAGGATCCCAGGTTTCTTCTGAAAAGAAAAAAGAACAAAGGAGAGCCTAAACCCTTTGCAAAGATTTTTGTTTGATGAAATGGAGGCTTTATTCAGGTAACATCTCATTCACATCTTGACTGCCCTGGATATGTGGCTCCTTTGCTTAATCTCTCATCCTTACCACTGACAGCTGAAGTTTACACTTGTCTCTGAATTAGTAGACCCATGTTAGCCTCTTCCAGATGTATCTCATGTCTGGAAAGAAAGCGATGGACCAGACCTTCTTGTCCATCAATTCTCCCCTCCCCATGGCACTTCAATCCACAGGGCAGCAGCTGCTGCAGTATTGGTAGTTAATGATTGTGTACATTTGGAAATTGCAGCCTGTGCTATAAAGATTGCTGTTGCCATGCAGATGTTAGATAGAAGATGAATCTAAATATTTTAGGCCAATGATTGACCACATTTAACAAGTGTGCAGAGTTGGGGAAACAGCGAGGTTTATCCTGCCTCCTCCACACTCTCATTGCCTGTAAGTGAGGACATCAATACATTCATCCTGTCCCCTAAACTGTCTGACAGCTGTGGGTCTGGAGCATACACTGACACGGCACTTGCTGTCCCTGATTTTGCTATCTACTGAGTGTCACTAGAATGTCACTAGAAGCATCCTGGCAATTAGTACTTTTAGGTACCCTAATTGTCTTTAGGAGTTAAGAATTAACTTGTCTCCTTACACGACTTTATTGGATCACGCACTCCAGAGAGATGCTACACTACAGGTCTCTGTTGAAAAATTAATAGTCCAGTTTAAGATCTGGGAGTGAACAGTTCACTATTTTATTTTTTTTTTGCTGCCTAAGCAATTATTTATACTGTATGAAGTGGCATTTATATGCTCTCCTGAAAACAGTTACCTGCATTCCCTTGTCAAGTGCTGCAAGGGACAGTTGATGATGAATCTGGCTATAAAAGACCCATTAGAATATTTTCATTAACACAAGGTTCTGACAGAATTTTTAATTTTTCTTTTCTGGAAAGAATTTCTTCCATGTTTTTAATTTGAATGCAACTGAGCTTCAATGTTTAAGCTAAATATTGAGTGTAATGCAGATTTGATTGGTAAGTTGCAGTTTACCATTTGCGGATGAGGTTGTTGTAGCTCGTCTGAATAATGGTTTTGTTCTTGAGTGAGATAACGGCAGTACTGTCCCAAAGCACCAAATTATTAAGCAGGAGACAAGGCAGGAGTTTAATTTGTAAGTTTATGAGGGGGTGCAAAACCAGCTCATCTGCTAGGAACACATAGATGAAAGACAGAACTGGTGGATCTAATAATCATGTTCAAGAGCAAAATGTTTGGGAACTCCAATAGTTAGGAAATTACAGGAATCTCTCTAGGCTTCCATGAAACCAAAGGAAAATATTTCTGCTTGCACTATATGTTCTGAAGTTATGTCTAACAGGTAAACTTTTAGGGGGATCAAGATAGCAAGACTTTAGTTTTCATTTTTCAGATAGTTATGTAAATTTCTAGACTTGCTACCTCAGTAAAAGTGAGTTAAAAAAAATGTTTAAAAAGCCACATTCCTATGCCTTATTAAAGCAAATAAAGGTAATTTATATAGCTACGATTAATTTGGAAAAAAATTCTAACCATGCTAAATGTAAATTTTTATTAGCTTCAGTTATCATGTTATAGTTGAAATTCCTCTTTCTCTTGAAATCTTCTATCCCACATGTAGTTCCCTGGTCAGCAACAACTGTTGTGTTCCGGTCATCTCTTTTAAAAGGGAACTTTGAGACTTTGTGTGTCTGTTTGTTTCTTAGTATAAGGCTGTATTATACATAATTACAGTGTATGAATAAATCTTTAAGGTGATGGGAGGTGTCCCTCCAGCAGAGTGTCCACAGCCACGAGGGAGTTCCTTGTCTGTCTGTCAGTGCAGGTGACCTGCATGAGCCCATGCTGCCATCTCCTCTGTCCTCTCCCTTTCCGTGTTCTTGGATGCAGACCTTAGTGAGCCTTGGTTCTGTTCCCTTCTGATTCCCGCTTGGGTTAGCTGAGGCAAGAGGTGCTCAGCCCGTCAGAAAAACAAGTTCTACTGTCTGCGATGTGTCTTTGAACTTTTTGTTTCCCCTTGTGACAATGCTGTGGAATACTCTTCTTGAAAGTTTTGCTACAGTTTATCCCCATGTTCTGGAATTTTCCCAATGAGATGAAGAGTTTCTAAATGAGATGAAAGAGTCAAACATCTCTGACGCTTGGGAAGCATCAGCCCCCAGCCTCAGGCTGGCAGTGTCTCATTGCAATACAAGCACTTTTCTAAATATAGTCATAGCTAATTGCTTCTTGTACTTTTGAAAAAAACTTTTAGCGTTGGGGAATTCACTCGTGTTGCATTACAGCTCTGTCCAGCTGGCAGCACCTTCACTTGAACCACAGCGACAGCAGGTAATTGTAGCAGAACAGTCCCTGTCAAAACAAGGAAGATATACTATGCCAGTAGATAATGAAATGGAACAACTCATGCAAGCAATAAAGAAAAAGCACTGCCAGAAAGATGGAAAGGCGTATTCAGACCTTTAAAGACTATGAAAACAATACAGTAAAAAAATGAGCTGTTGAGTGTATCACTACTCAATGTCTCGGGCCAAAAGGAGAGCTGCATTCACAGGCAGCCTCTGTAGACTCGCTTCTCCTCTGGGGAATGCTTGCTGAGCAACAGCGATGATCATTCCCAGCATGATGATCATTCCCAGCATCATTAGCACCTCCTCTATCAAATCCCATACCGGCAACTCCTCTGTTCCCGTATGCTGGTAGTTTTTGAGACCAGCCCATGCCAAACAATTTAGGAAATGATGTAAGAAACAACTATGCAATAGATTGTCTGTAGTCTTCCTAAATCCGAACAGTTAAAAGAGGGTTTTTACTGTTGCCTTTAGTGTTAGTGGTTTTGAATGTTGATGTGTGGTTTGTCTCTTTTACTCTCTTCTCACAGTTTACACAAATCTCTGTGCTTCTTTTTAATTCTACTGTTTTCCTGGGTGCAGCAATGTGTGCTAGAGAGGAACTCCATCAGCTAACTATGTTTTATGTGCCAAAGTCTGTCCTAGATGTGCTTGCTATCTGTTTTGCTGAAGCTGTCCTAGTGCCATTTTATGTAAAAGTGTAAATAAATATCATCCATCTATCTACAATGTACCATTGCACGTTAATAATAATTACATATATAAATATATAAATAAACATAGTTAAATATTTTATATGTATATATTTTATCGTTTATGGTTTTATATACATGTATCTTTATTTGTTTTCATATTATACTTCTGTAATTACTGCCTAAAGAGTACACGGATGTCAGTGCTATTGCAGCACTATGCTGGAAGGACTCTCAAGTCAGTCTTAAATTAACTCTCACAGCTGCTGCCTGCAGCTCCGTGGTAGCAGCTCCAAGTACAGCCTGGGCTGCCAAACCCACCCCAGAGGCAGTTAGCGTGAAGCCAGATCTGCGCTGCTGCTCTGACAGCGGCAATCACAGTGCTGTCACAGACAGCAGTGTGATGATCTTTCATGATCTTTCCCCTACAGCAGGTTTCTCACCTAATTCTGTGCCCACTTATTAGCAGCTATCTTTCTTTCCAGGAATGTTTCCTGTATGTTTATGTTCACTTCCTTTTTTCAAGGAACATACAAAGACCAAGTTCTTGGGTGCTGTAGTGATGCTGCAGATGAAGTATAAGGGTGTACATACATGGGGTAGCAAGGGCGAGCCTTTCACTTCATTACTCCCGTGTCACTTCCCTCTGGTAAACGAGCAGTGGTTTTCTTTTTCAAACTGTACTGTGCCAAGGACCTTCCAGTAATAATAGACACATCCTTCAGATCATGGCAGGAGCAGATTGCTGTGGCACTGGCAGAGGGAAGGGGGGTAGGCAGCCCAGTTCTTTACCCTCTGAGCTTTCCCATCTCTGCTCCCCCTGGAGTTTCTATTGTTTTTTCTGCCCCTGGGAATGAGAAGCAAAACCAAAGCTTGTGTCTCTTTTTGCAGTTGCACAATAGCATTTCACATAGGGTCTTCCTGTGGACCAAACTCTTGAGATGTGCTGTCAGGGGCACTATACATTATATTATTTGCTATGCAGTGACAGTAATTTTCAGTTATAACTGCTCTTCCTACTTCCTGGCATTCGGGAGTTGGAAAGTACCAGAAGCAGTGAGAAAAGAAAGAAAAAAGACTTATTTTTCTGTGGGCAACAAGCTAACTTTTATTTAAAAGTTCGCACTATATATATATATAGTCTCATGAGTCTAGCTCAGGCAGCCTACATTTATTACAGAGGCAGTGTCACCACTAAAATCTTTACGGTTTGCCTTTGAGAGAAGATAAGATTACCATACTGTTCCTCAGGTGTTCTCTTTCCTTAGCTGAGGGAATGCTTTCCCTATCTTAATTACCCACAAAAGCATTTATATAGATTTTAAATCTTGACAACTATAATTTTTATAATGTTTGCATATGATTAATTGCACTTTGGCAATGTGTATGTAATGGGATATGAGTTACAGTCAATAATATTTCACTATTTGAAGCACGTTTCACAAAAATAATTGCTTTCCATATTTGTGTGTTGGTCTAAATAAGTGAACAGTCTTAAAGCACAGGACAAAGTCAAACGAAGCACCTTCAGCTCTGTCTGGAAGACATAATTGGAGAAAACAATTTATGTTGCTTTGTTCTCCTTGCATGAGTGTGGATACAGAGTCTGTCTTCCCTTCACTCTTCATTTTGTAGCCCTGCTTCCTTTCTTCACACTGTCTCTTGTTGCTCCTTCTGCTGGCATCAGTGTTATGTAGCTCTGTCGGGTGCAGTAAGAAAGATGATACATACATTTGTATAGATATATACAAGTTGTAAATTGGACGAAGGGTACTTTAGCATGCCGTCACTTGGAAGTTTTAGTCTGCTCCTGGTAGCTGTTCACAGTTGAGACAAGAATATGGTTTAAAGGCGTTATTTTTCTTCTTTTTTTTTTCTTTGCAGCACTTCATATAATTCAATAAAGGTAGGAGTTTGTTTTATTTAGTGTCAAAAAGTGCTGTATTTTAAAATGAATCTAACTTAGACTTTGAGGAGTCTCCAATGGCAACTCCCTGGAGTGGAAGCACATAATGAAGAATGTTTGCAGAGCATTCAGCCGGTAGCTGTGTGCCCTCAGCACTCGTGGATTAAATGCCTACATGGCCTTTTGGTTGCTGCTGCATTATTGATGTGGAATGCGTTGAAAAAAACCTGCCAGAAACGTGCGGAGCAAAGGTTGCTAGAAAAACACTGCTTTCTTGTCAGGCAACTTGTGTGTATGCTTAAAGATGCTTTTGCAAGTATTACTTAATGAGAGGAAAATACAACTACTACATGAACCACTCATCTGTCAGGCTGGCAGTACGGACAGTCAAAAATTAATATAATTTAGATATGGGCTATGAATGCCTGGCAACAGTGAGTTTAGATTGACAGCATGTATTAATTTGCCTGCAGTCTTTTCTGTATGAGTTACTTCTACATCATATTCAAGATTGACACCATGTAACCTTTCTCATGGTCGCAACAGTCAACATTCTCCTGCTAAAATCAAGAATTCCTAAATAAAGGGAGAAAAGGAAGCCTTGGAGCACACCTGTCAAAAAAGACTGCACACAAAGCAATTCATACCCAGGCAAAGACTGTCACAACTCAGTCCCATCCTCTGCACTCTTCAAACCTCCAGCTTATCACTGAGCTGGGACAATGGGAGGGAAGAAAGAGAACAGCCACCGTGAGCAGACACAACCCTGTACTTCAGAGCACCTCCGTACCACTGTACTTTTCCTTGCCCACTTCATGCACCTCAAGTGAAGATATAAAGTTTGAGCCCTTCCTGGGTCTGCCACTGGGTACATCTTTCTTAGGAGTGCAGAAGTGTGCCAGGTACTGAGGGTGCTCCCTCTTCAAGGTGCAGATCATAAACCATGAAGTGTCTTTGCTGCCTTCTGCAAGGTACGAGGAACTGACTTTATGGGATGTGTCTACATTAGAGAATACGCTTTTCCAGTTGAACTGCTAAATGAATATGCTCCAGTTGATGCACCCTCCAGCTTCACACATAAAACACGACTAATTATTTCATACAGGAATAATAATAAAAAGAAAAAGTGCAAAAGAATTAATCTAGAAGTTAAAGTGAAAACTAACAGATATGTGGGACTAAATGCTGAGCTGTATTACAGAATCAGCACAGATTGGTCCCTTTTCTGAAAGCAGAGTTACCATTTCTCTTTAAGTTTCACCCACGTGATGTAGGATTAGGAATCTTCGCTTTTCAAATTAGTCACTGAAGATGGAGAAAGTCCAGCTGCTTATGTAAATAACCAATAAATAATACACATGAGATATGGTTTAATATATTGGCAGAGGTGATTGCAAATTACACTCCTATTCCCCTGCATGTAGTAATATTTATATTGTCATACATTTGTACTTTATTATTTCTGATTCTGAAATAGCCACCTAAGTCCCCTGCCTTTTATATTGTTCTGTAATTAGATGACCATCTTGTTGTTTATAAAAGTGCCAGTGCCTTCACATGAACTTGCAAATGTATTGGATGCCTTTGTAGAGAAAAAGACCTCTGTATGAATATTTATGAGGACCAAAGGCACTGTGAATATCAAAATTCCAGATTTTCAATTCAGACTTGGAAGTACACTTAGTCATAGTTCACCTAAGTCAAGCTAATATTTTTATTAGACTATCTTTCCAGAAGATATGAAAGAGATATATTTGTGAATCACTGGATTGCCAGGCAAGATACAATGGTGAAGGGAATTAAAATACTATTTGATGGAGGGAAATGAAAAAAACAGAAAATGAAAGCAGCCAGGTTGTAGCCTCTACTCAAGCCACAAACAAAGCTGGACTGACACAGCTGGCTCCTGCTTTAAAAAAGGCAGAGGGCGAAAAGATTTCAGTTTTACTAGCAGCCCCTATGAGGCTGGGCTTGCCTGGATCAAGTCACAAGAGGGAAATGCCCTTTTATTTCAAGAAGTATTTCCCAAGTACAGAGCACCTCTGCGCAGTTAACAGAGACTGTGCAGGGGAATTCTGTGGTGGATGCTATGCTCTATTTAGTGCTGTCAAAAATTAAATCAAAAACATTTTTTGCTCTGTGTTGCACTGACACATTGCAAGTTGTCCCCATTAGCAAAATGACTTCAAGAAAAGTCCGCTGCTGACAGCCATTGCCAGGGAACTGATCAGATGGTAGGAACTAACGAGAAATTTGGCCTTCCTCCTTCCGAAGACAAAGAAGGGAGACCAAGGAGCTCTGTGTTTGGTGAGATGTAAACCCCCAAGTTTTCTCAAGCCAGAAGCAGTATCAGAAGTGAATTTAATTAATTTTATCTCCAGTATCCAATTTGCTCCCTTTATGTGTCTGCTGTAGCTGATCATTATTCCCTATGAAAGTGCTTGGTTGGGCTGTCCGCTCCCCTGCTGCCTGCCACTGGCTATTTCCAGAGAGGAGAGGTGTGGGCATTTAGTGTGGGCTAATCCAAGAGGATTTCTGGATTGGCTCCGGGTTCCACTGTGCAGCGCCAAGCAGATTTGGGTGCTGAGTGAGACTGAGATGTCCCAGGAGCGGGATCTGGGAATCTGTATTAATACTGGAAAAACGAGTTGCTGAGCATTTCAGAGCCAGGTGGTGGTTTAGTCCTGTCTGTGAGATGAACACACCTTGAAGACAGGGGAAGTGAAGGATTCTCCTGCACGTTCTATATCAAGCAAAGTTGCATCTTGCTTAGTAACATTAGGTGCAGAGTTTATAAAGCACTTTAGGTTTTTACTATATGTTAAAAAAGTGGGAATTACAAGGCAAAGGCTAAAATAATCAAGAGTTCTGTGTACTCAGATGTAAGTGCTTTCCTGAAGAGCAGACCTAAGCAATTAACAATACTCCCATAGCCCATTATAAAATGTGCCTGCATTTTGGAATTTGAAGTGGGACTCATTACAGCAGGAGACTTTAAGCTCAGGACTGACAGCATTAATAGTTTGCTCTTTAAAATGCTCTCAATTCCTCCTGATGGAGAGCAGACATGCTATGAGTGTAAGGGGTTTGTTGCCTTGTAGCTCCTTCTCTCTGTAATCTGGGCATTATTTTTGGCCTGACCCAGATAACTAAATCGTAACATTCACCTTCCTCACATTTAAAGTAAATAAAGTGCTCCTGTGCTACTTTTACCTATATTTCAGTTATATATATATTTGTATTTGAAAAGTCATGGTGGTCTGATGAGGTTCCCAATGACTGGAAAAGAGGGAACATAACCCCTATTTTTAAGAAGGGGAACAAGGAGGACCCGGGCAGCTACAGGCCGGTCAGCCTGTGCCTGGAAAGCTCATGGAGCAGATTCTCCTGGGAACCATGCTAAGGTACATGGAGAACAAGGAGGTGGTTGGTGACAGCCAACATAGCTTCACCAAGGGCAGATTGTGCCTGACCAACCTGGTGGCCTTTTATGACAGAGTGACAGCATCGGTGGACAAGGGACGACCAACGGCTGTCATCTACCTGGACTTGTGCAAAGCCTTTGACACTGTCCCGCATGACATTCTTTGATGGATGGACCACTCGGTGGATAAGGAACTGGCTGAATGGCCGCACTCAGAGAGTGGTGCTCAGCGGCTCAATGTCCAAGTGGAGACCGGTCACGAGTGGCGTCCTTCAGAGGTCCATGTTGGGCTCGGCCCTATTCAACATCTTTGTCGGCGACATGGACAGTGGGATGGAGTGCACCCTCAGCAAGTTCACCGATGACACCAAACTGTGTGGTGCTGTCGACATGCTG
>VXBZ01003924.1:91380-121041 GCA_013399135.1 Heliornis fulica
ATATATATATACTTATATATACAGTTTTTTTCTGATGTTTCTTGCTACAGAATGGCTGTTGTCCTTGGCAGTTTTGCAAATCCCTTTCCCACCACCTACTTCATGCCATTTTATAACCCATCACCTAATCTTGCTGATGTTTATTCCTTAAGATCAGACAGGGAGATCCTTGCTCCTGAAGAATAAGTCTTGAAGGGACCATACCACTTGTGACTCCAAGGGATAGTGAATGTTGCTCCAGATTTCTTCCAGGGTTTTGATACCTTTCCATCAATACTTATTTCAAACCCTACTTCAACTTCAAAGATGATTTTCAGGAGCACAGTTTATTGAATACTATTTTAAATAATGAAAACCTGATTATGTTCTATAAATATTAATCTCAGAGTGCAATTACGCTACTATTCTATTACAATAAGCCTGCTGGTGTTGCAGCATTTTAAGTGCTAGATGATTTAGTTTGTTCTTATTCTCTTTGCTGCAACAGTCTTCAGTCTGAAACAAGATTGCAATTTGCTCATTAAATAGGAATCACCTAATCAAGTGAGATTGAGGATTCTTCTTTTTTTTTTTTTTTTACACTTTTTTTTTTCTTTTTATTTGCTCTTACTAAGTGTTTTGGGCTTGAACATCCCATGCCTTTCAACTCTGCTGCATGAAGAAATGTTCCTAACCCAATTTACCCAGTAGGTATCGCAAATCCAAGTCACAAGATAAAGGTTTGGTTTGGAAGTGCTAGCTTTGAGGAACTACCCAGAGTAGCAGCAGTCTTTCAGGAGACTCATCTATTAATATGAATTCTGATTTAGTAATCTTTCTTTTTTGTTTTACCAGCTGTGTATATGACTATTGGGGAGATTTTGGGGAAGGGGCCTGAGAGAAGTGCGTTATATTTAATATTCTGGATCAAAATGACCAGCATATTGGAAGTTATCCTGGGTAAAAATACTATGGTATTGGTATTCGATTGACAGAGGAGCATCTGGGTCTCATCTCCATTCATGGAGGAGAAGCTATATGTGAGACATGAAGAGAAGGCAAATTCAAAAGGATGAAGAAGGCCTCAGCAGTTTTTGCTGGACTGAAATAACTGAGTTTAGGCTGGTATTGTTTTTCTTCAGTCCAAATGGAGCAGTGGTGGAATTCATGCCAAGAGTTGTGTTTCCCATCACATCTCTCTGATTTTAGCATCTTGTTAGTTGCAGTCAAATATTTTCATAGTTCATGTCTTGCTCATAATGATCTTCTCTTCACACACAGTTGAAGTGAGAAATGAATCTACACCTACAATGAAAGTGAGTTTTTACTTTTAAGTAGATGCTTTTATAAACATTCATGCACACTTCCCTGCCCTGTGGCCCATGCTGTTTTTCAGTCCTCACAGCTAAGACCTTCTTGAAAACTAAAGAAGTATTATTTGGAAAAGATAAGTGAAACTAGCCCAGTGGAAGTGAGTCAGTGAGTTGCCTTGTTGGCATGGTGGAGTACCTGAGGTTTTTAATTTGTCTTTTTATTGTGGCTTCTCATTATCCTTCCTATTTCTCTGTCTTGGTATTCACTGTGCTACATATGCCTTCTTTATCATCAAATCGAAATTGCTGCAAGTACTGTGGGGCACTTCCCTCGTAAGACATCATGTAGTTTTCACATATCTTCAATATGTCAACATGCATGTGGACAACCTCACTGGAGGACCTTACCTTCAAGGTGGACTTTGACCAAGATGTCAGGGTAAGTGCAACCTGAATGAGTGGCAGATAAATACCATAAAGCCATATGCGTAAGGCTTGAAGTTGTTACCACTGTGGTTGCTTTTAAAATTGCTTAGTGAAATGTCTCTGCAGGTCTTTGCAGCACACCTGCCCTGATGGAGCCTTGTTTATGGTGGCAGCTCAGTATGTGGCAAACACCAGTGAAGAGGGATCAGCACAAAGTTTGTGTGATCCAAATGAGAGTTGCACAAATACTGACAGGATGAGAAAATTATGTGGATGAGCTTAGGGATATGCAACAATGATCAGAGCCAATCTATTTTCTTCCCTTCTTAAAGGGCTTGCTAATATCTGTGTGCCAGAATGTGGGTTTTTTTTCTTATGTGATAGTTGGAATATCCCTTTAATAATCATTAAAACAGTAGATTCTTAATCTGAGTTATACTCTTGGTATGGGCATGGATTGAGAGCAGGACAGCAATGCACGGACTAACTCTAAATTAACAAGACATAGCAGTCTGGCTGTAGCAGCATCAAACCCAGCCCGTATAATTGTCTCTGGTGACACACACCTTTTAATTTTAATGAACAATGTTTAATCAGACAAATTATTTTAACCGTGAACACTTTAAAATAAGAGAATTGAAAGTATCTTAACTCTTACGTACAACTGGCTTTCCAGCACATTGCTGTTAAAATTAAGCAAGTTTGGCACTACAATGGAAACTTGGTGGTGACATGGGAAGAGATATTGTTTTCTTAGGGTCAGTTATGCTTTAAAAGAAAATCTTTATGATCTATGTAACAAGTGGGTGCAAAATGCAATATCACATATATCTATTACAAAACTTTGAATTAATGCATTTGAAAGTAGTTGCTTTGAACTTTTGCTTGGGGAGATCTGAAGTGTCAACTAGTGGATAAATACCCATTTTCTTTTAAGAGCAGTTTGTAATTTTCTCTTGGAATGGAAGAGTTTCCCAAATTCAAACACATTTCCTTGCTGCAGTTAGAAGTCGAGTGAACAAAACTGAATTTTTCAACTAATAAATCCTCTACAAAGGAAATCTCATTAGTGTAATGAATACATTGAATGGTTGTTTGTTATACACAATTAACCTCCATTAATTGGAGTGATGTACTCACAGAAGAGGGATTGTTTATTTGACAGAAAGATTTTTTTGTGGGGAGAAGAAGACATTTCAGATAACTTGCCAAAATAACTTCATCTCTTGCGGATGGCACTAAGTTACCATGGGCAGTGCAAATGAAAGCAGTCTGGAGAGTTGTGGTAGGAATTCATGACACTGAATGGCCATGTAGTAAAACAGCAGGTGAAATTTAGTGCTGATGGGTAGAAAGTGGTGCAAATGGAGGCTTTCTCAAAGCTTTACATGCAGAACAACGGGAGCTGACCTACCTATTACTGCTTGGGAGAGATCTTAGGCTGTAACAGGCAGTTTTATGAAAAGAGCAGTGTTCAGCAGCATGCAAGCGGTGAGAAGAAAAGTCTGCCTGGAATTGCTGGCAGAGGCACAAAGAGCAAAATAGACTTTGCTGTGGTGCTGCGGTGTAAACCCTCAGCCCGGCTACCTGTTGAATGACAACCATCGCTGTGCTGTCCCTGGCTCAGAAAGTGCCCCTGCTCACCAGCCGCTGGTGAGACTCGGAGGCCCCCAGCCTCCCTCTGGGCTACTGCAGGGCACATGCTACCGGCCAGGACCAACGTAGGTCGCGTGCGGGTCTCCACTTGGTTGACGGGATTGCGCACAGGTCTGAGTGGACTTGCAGGCTGTGGTCTCACTGACCTACACCTTCCCTGCCCTGTTCACCTTGGTTGCTCACAGTCCCAATTACCTGCATTTAAACAGGCAAGCCTGTGGAATGAAAATCAGACACAAAGCAGATCGAGTAGTGGGGGTAATTCCCAGAGACGGGGACCAACCACTGCTCCCTGCAATGAGAAGCACCAACCTTAAAGTGGCTGAGGGGGGTGAGAAGCTCACCTCCTGCCTACCCCAGCCCACTGCTGTCTGTATGTGTGGTCACTGCCAGGTCTGGTTGGCCCATCGGGGAGGTATTTTGTAGAGTTCAGGATGTTAATAAGCAGAGATGAGGGGAGCAGGGTGTTACAGTTCCCTTGAGAGCAGAGAGAGATGTCTAATCTTACAATCCATTTATGTCCTTGGGAAAAGAGTGTAACTGTCTCTGTCTCCCTCTACTTAATTTAGTAGCCTTCAGGGACAAATGCTCAGTCATAGAAAGATGAGTTTTGGAGACCAGAGCCCTGATACCACAAGCCTTCCTGCTTTTGTAAGCACTGGAGTTTGATATATATGCATCAGAATGGAGAAGATACTAATTAGTAAGTTTTTGCTATTGATGTAGCTTTTTCCTCTGCTGCTGGATAATTTTACTATCAGCTTTGTGATTTTATTGGTAGATCTGCACAGTTTCTTTCTCCCATGTTAATTTTTACGTGTTTGTGACATGGAAATGATTCTGTTATTAGGGATCTCTGCTGTTTGTTATCATCACAAGCATAAGGAAGGCATTATTATCTTTTTAAAACTCACATTAACATTTACCGTTGCAGTTAATTCTCCAGCAATCTGTGTCAGTGTTTCTGCCTATTGTGAAACTGACAAAATGTTAGTGAAAAATGGGCCAATTCTAAAGTGCTGCAATCAATATGCAATACTTCTTACATGTTAACCTTTACCATATGGATTTAATATCACATCTGATTTACACCTAACAGAACAAGAGTGAGCCTCCAGAGTCATTCTCTTTTTTTTCTTTTTAGGATGGAGCATTTTCTGTTTCAAGGAGACATCCTACGGTCTCACCCGTCTCCCCTTACCCAACTAATATGACTACAGCAAAAACCTTCCTGATTTCAGTTATCTGCCAGGAAAATTGGATCCCTTGTTTCAAACTCTGCTTGCAGTCCCAATGGTTTAAACTTGGGGAAAAATGATCTACCTAAACAGAAGTGCTCTGGGTTTACTGGAGTTACCAGCATGAACATATGCCACATCATCTCTAGACTTGTCTGTAATGTTTTACCAAACTCTTACACATTTCTGGCTGTGATCATCAGATTCAGTTTGCAACTCTGACAGCTAGAAGTGGGCATCCTGCTTTCCTAATCTGTAAACCTGTTCGACCCTACTAATTTCATTGGGATGATGTGAGGTGATTCCAGGGCGCGTCTGGCCAGCTGGCCTTTTGTTTGTCTCTTTAGTTTGTAATACTTCAAATGTTGACTGAATTAAAAACATATGTAATGATTTTATTCCATTCAATTAATAATAATTTAATGCCAAGCCACCAGAGCTTTGGTAGCCATGGAAAGGTACTTCAAAGTGATGACAGCATGTGCATAGCAGGATATATTCCTCCCTGATTAGCCAGGGTCTTATTGCAAAAATGGAGGATATTCCTGTGTCTTAGCAAAGGACAGACTGTAACTCCTGACATCTGTATTTTTTCAGAACCATCTTTCCCACCTATAAATCTGTCTATAAATGTGGTACCTACATAGAAGCAGGTCCCTGTCTTCTACAGATGTTGATCAGAAAATCTAGAAGAAAATTCTTTTCAGCCTGCTTTTGCCACATTTTTGTGTCAAGCCAGGGTACTTGAGGGCACAGAACATGGGTGTGGGGATCTGCAGCAAGACGAGTGCCTTGCTAGTGTACCTCTGCAGAACTGGAGCAGGCCAAAGGCATCACGTTTAGCATGCGTGTACTCTGAGGAGTCAGTCCCCATCAGCTCCAGCCTCTCATCTGTATTCATTTTTCCCTCTCTAGAGAACTAAATTGCTCCCTAGCAAAGACCAGACACAACATATAGCATGTATGAACCCTGGGTGACTGAGATTTTCAGGTTGAAAATGGGGAGAGGTTCATCTGGATAGCACAGAGGTTTCAGTGATTCGTGTTTGGGCATCTTGTGCATCCTTCTACGATGCTGTTTCTGAAATTGGGCAGCACACAGCAAAGTAGCCCGAACAAGATTTCTCTCACACACACCAGAGTTGTAGACTTCCCTGCTGACATGTTTGAAATGGGAATCTCCGGGGATTTTACCTAGTGTTTTGAAGGGAATGAAATTCTGCTGCAGGAGCTCCACACTTTTTCTGGGATTTGACTCACTTTCTTCCCATTTGTTCACCTTCTTCACTTGTTTTCAGACTTGCAGTGTCTATGATTTTCTTCTCCATAGGCCTTACACCCTCTACAGAGCCAAACAAGGTTGGCTTAATTCCTATCATACTCCTGTATTCTCTTTTCTTCCCACTTCCTCTGAGCTCTGTATCCCACCTGACCACTCACCCTGTTAGGAGTCAAAAAAATTGTGAAGACTCAGACAGTACTAAGGCCCAATTATTTTAGCTGTGCAACTGAAAAACAGACCAAAAAAAAAGGTGCCTGGAGTGCATCAAAGGCCTAGTGAAGGTCTATAGAGACGCCTGTGTTATTTTAGGAAGAAATATGTGCAGCTCAAGTAATGGATAACTACTGCATTTAAAGATCTATGGCATAAGAGAACACAGGGTGCTTCTAGTGACAGGAGCTTGAGAGCATCCTTGGCAGAAGAATAAAGTGACTAACTACAAAGCACATGATATTTCCATGATGGAAGATAATAATCAGTTGGAGAAGTGCTATAAAATGGATAAGGGACAGGATGAATGTAGATGGAGAGGAATTGTAGGAGTGAGGTGGACAGTGAGGTACCTCTGTGAGTGTGAGCTGTGCAGGAGCCTATACTCCGTGCTGCGCTTGGGGCCTACTCTTGGCAGGGAAAACTGGGAGAACTGGGCAGCTGGGCAAGCAGAAGTGTGTGTTGTGCCTGCAACAGAGGGGTTAGAGACAGATGCGGAGCTTGTCCTGGGGACTTCAGCGGTGCCCTGGGCAGTAGAGGGCAGAGGGAATGGTGGTGAAGCTGCCTTGGGGAGAAGGCCACTACTTCAGACATGGCTCTGCTGGGTGGCTGCAAGTTGTGGCAGCAGGTCTCCAGATGATATAGCACCAGTGCCTGTTGAACCTGCACAGCATGCAGCTGGGTGCTGCAGTGTTTAAGAAGTTTTAAATTCACCCATTTAAAAGCAGTATTTGGAAGGGCTTCTGCAGGTTTGAATATAGCATTGCTTGACAACCAGGAGTCGCTCATGGCATTCTGCAAGACCAATGGAACCTCTCACAGACCTGTCTCAAGTCTCTGGGATATTGTTGTGACCTTGGGATCTCTGATGTCAAGTGTGGGCTAACAGTATGAGAACAGAAAGAGGTTTGAGGTTGCCCCTTGTGCCTCTTTTTCCCCAAAAGCGTCTCAGACAAGTGGTGAGGACCAAGCCGTACATTGAGACCAGAGAGGACAATATTAGATAAGGCAGAGTCATATTATTCAAGTGGGCATCAATGAAGTCTGAGATCTTGATTGTACTATCTCAGTGATGAACAAGTTCTTTCTGGGCAGAGGTGAACACAAGAAAAACACACAGGAGGTTAGGCAAGGCGGTGAGAGGCAAGAGCTGCTTCAAAGTGATAAACAGCTGAACACTGTGCTGGTGTTAATGCAGCCGGGGAGAGAATTTCGCCTATGTTAATCTATGAATTTCATAGCCCAACACTCCATTACTTATTTATAGATTTATAGCTCTTTCCCCTCCCTCCTCTCCTCACCAAGCATCTGGCTGCTATGTATGAAACACACAGTTGCAATTACAAAATGTCTTCTGAAAAGCTATCACCACCCCTGTCTCCTGCTGCTGCGTTCTGGGGGAGCAGGCAATCACAGAATTTGCATGGTACTTGTTGGCTTGGCACCTGCAGGCCAGAAACACCCGCTGAGCATCCAGGGCCAGACCAGTGCCATCCAGAGCCCACCCTATGCTCTGGCTCAGCTTGTACCAGAGCTGGGACCAGTTGCTCTGCCAGGGCACAAAATGGGACCTGTGGGCTGTGACTTTTTCCTCTGGCAGCAATATCAGAGGTGTCTGTTGCACCTCAGAGAACAGGTGTAGGTGGCTCCTGTCCTCTTTACTGTCAGAAATAGAAATAAATATATTTTGGATCAATTTCTCCTCTGTGCAGGTTTTTGTGGTTTTGGTTTTTTTTTTTTTTTTTTTGTTATGCATCAAAGCAATAATCCTAAATAATCCTACAAGTAGCAAGTTACTTCTCCCAGGGACTGAATTTTGGGCTGCCTCTGGGCTGGGCACTATTGCTGCATTTGTTGTGTATAGGTGTCTTGTAAATAATTTTTGTGCATTCATTTTTTTTAGTTTTTAATTTTTACTGAGTTACATCTGAGCTGTAAGTTTCATTGACTGCAAGAGCTGGGATGCTCTTTGGAGCCCTGCAAGGGGAAAGGCAGCTCCAGGAATGTGGCCCATGCACAGAAAATATCTGGCTACTGGCACCTCCAGATGTAGTCCTAGGACTTCACAGAATGAGGGAAGCAAAGCATTGCCACTGCTGTGAGAGTCAATGAGAAAAGTGATCTTCTGAGGATAAATGTGTTACATATGCAGTACAAGTTTAGGAGGGTAACTGGTACCTCTAGTAACATCCAGAAACAGATAGCTGTGGGAAGTACAGTGCATGCTTACATGTACCGCAGTAGATCATGCACATTATGTTTTCTGCCAGACAAGATTTCTCTATATTTTTCAAAGATAGCCCCAAGAAAAGTGTTTTTCACCAGCCAAGATGTGAAAGCTAAAAAATGCAAGAAATAAAAATTGCACAGTCACCAGCAGAAGTCAACATTTGCTACCTGTTACCACATTGTGCTTTCTAATGTGTCTATTATTTCCACTCCATGTGCTCTGCTGAAGCGCAGGGATCTTGATTATGGCAGTTACTCTTGTTGCAGTGTTGATAGAGGGTTCAAGGGCCTGACATCCAGCTGATACATGGTTCCTTTGTGCAAGTGCAGAGGCTTTATGAGCAGCTGCCTCGTATTATTATATTTTACCTTGCGAGTGCTTCATCTGGGATGTATTATCCTGCAAAGATTTTTGTCATTTTAGCACTTCTGCTTCATCTGCTTTTGTATTCTTGTTGAATATATTTGTGCTGTCTAGGTGTTACTGCTGGCATCTTTGTGGTTTTTTTTTCTGAAGCTGAAGGACACCCCTTAGGTCTGTAGATAAATACAGTTTTATTTTTCTTCCATATATTTTTAATTATTAGCTTTAAAGAGTGTCACACATGTTTTTTAAACATTATTGCAGAAATATGCTGATGCTGTTGGCAAAATTGCTAAGTAATATTCTTCTATGGTTATGTCAGTACTTCATAATATTTTGCAAAGATTCTGTTCTATTTAAGTGAATTTGATTTTCTGCTGCCCATTAACTTCCTGTGTACTTTTATATATTTGTTCCACTTACTTAACATTTTTATATATTTGTTCCACTTACACACTTTTAATTATTTAAAAGACTATTAAAAACCAATATCTGTTTCTAATCTAGGTGGGTTTGCAAGTGTTAGTAGGAAGTTCAATGGCAAGAGCTGAATCAAATCTAAACCTCATGATTAGCAGCTTTAATCCTGCCCTAAAAGGGATGACACAGATAGGTAGTTCTCTGCACCTGTCAAAGCCTCTATCATAGTCATAATTGTATTTATTTTACCACATTATTCAAGTCTTTTAAATTCAAGTCTTCTGCACAGGAGAGCTGTGTCTCATCATGCCATGGACTGACTAGGTGAGATAAGCCCGTTTTCCTCAAAGGAGATGTTTCAGCAGGAGAAATAGAGGAAGAGGATAATTTCCTAAGTTTCTATGCTTTTGTTACATGACTGTCATCTTTCAAATTCAAGAGTTCCATCTAGAGGAATCCTTTTTCATGAGCTTGGTTTTACTGGCCTTTTAATGTGTGGCATGTTTGCTGGCTGAAAATAGATTAATTCATTCCTTTTGCTTAGTTTTCTTTGTTGAATACCTATGGATTTCATTGTTTCTTCCTGGTAGTTTTTGAAATAACACTCTGATATCAGTATTCCCTGCTTATACTTCAATTATCCTCTCTGTGTTTTTGTTTACCAAGAGCGCTGAAGAGAGAGAAATTCTGCTCATGTCTGACTGTCACTTATGAATTTGTAGCCTAGAAAGTTACAAGGCTCAGATTTTTCCATCAACATAAATAAAATATATCCTTAAGAAAAAAAAAAAATTAGAGTAGCTGAACAGACTCTGGCATCAGTGAAACCATGTAATAATATAGAAAATATTGAATGCTGACACACCCACTGGGAACTAATATTTCTGCAAATAGACATAAATTTTGTTCAGTTTGTTTTAGGAGTCAATGTTTCCCAGTCTTTTTTTTTCTTAGCCTGTAGAGCACTCTGGAAAAAAAAAGTCCAGTTGAAATGCAAACACAAGCAATTTGCTATTTTCTTTTGGGGTTAGGAGTTAATTTTTTATCTAATGAACTTTTTAATCCCTTCTGTGGCTCAGATACTCCAGGTTATCTTTTCTAATATTCATTGTTTGTCAGACAGAGATAAAATACCTTTTTAATATTTAGTAATGACGTCTTGTATCCAAAACAAGACCTGTCTTTAAGGATGATCTTTGTATTCAGTTGCTTGGGACTTACATAAGACAGAAGTCAGCTTTCTAGGTGTCAGAGAGAAAAGTTTTAGCTCTCCAAGCCATGTTAGCAAAAGGGTTGCATGTTGCAACCAGTGCAAATTACATAAAGAAATCCCATAGTTTATGCTGCAGAACTTGAATTTTGCTATTGTAGCTCAACTGAATTAAAACAAAACTGAGCTAAACCAGATGACTTCAAGATTTCCTGTGGCTCTACTCTCTAAATAAAATTAGCCATACCTCCAAAATTCATAGCAGTGCTTAGAGAGTAACAGCATTCCTGTGCTGTATCTTTACTGGTGTGGCTGTCCTAGAAAAATCGTTCTTAAGTTCGCTTTTAAAAGGAAACCCTTTGATGTGTCCTCACAAAATAACTACAGCAGAGGCACAGTGTATGTGAGTGCTAGACTAGGAAACTGAAGGCAGCGCAGCAAGGTTGAAATTGTAAAAGGAAATTACCCAGGCTATGTCTGTACGGCTCACTAAAGGAAAGCCAAAGGTGCCCGGCAGCTGCGTTATGTGGAATAGCCTGAAATTTAGAGCTAGTCCTTTAGCAGATCTGTATGAGGAATACCTGATTGAAGCTGTTTGACACAGAGCTTGCAAGGGAATGAGCTAAGACTTAGAATAATTATAAGCCAGATCGTATTCCTGATTTTCAACCTAAGGCTTATTGCAATTTTGATTATGTTGTACAAAAAAATAAAACTTCTTGGTTTCTCTCTCTGGCAACATGTTCTGAAATTTTTATATGTCCTTATGAAGGGAAATTAAGGTCAATTTCATAAACTCGGGTTTAATTTGTTTGTGTTTTTAATGAAACCACATTCTGGTGTGCAATCACAAGTTAATTTATCTAATCTGACACCTGCCACCTTGTCTCTGTCAATGTTGACTTTAGAGTTTAATGTAGTTGTCCTCAACCTTCTCCCTCTTCATTTTGTAACTAGCTTTACAATTAGGTAATTTTAGGAATTCAGGAGAGGAAAAATGTAAGCTTTCATGATTTTTATTACCTGTTATGCTGTGCTTATGAGATAATAACCACGTGGATACTTCTGAACAATTGGATGCAATTAACTGTGATGAGAAGTTTGCTTAGAAGATATTTCATGTTCTGCTTTAAAATGTAAACAGCTTTACAAAGATGCCAAAGGACTGCCGAAGCCTTTTGCTCCTCAGTGTCCAGAGTTGGCTAATTACACAGCAAAACCCGAACCAAGTGCTTAGGTTTAGCCACTGAAGTGGCTGAAAGTCTTCCAAGGCCTTTTTTGATTTACAGTTCCTTTCAAGTTGCCAGTGTGAGGTGGAGCCCTTCTACACTGAATTTCATCCCACAGGCTACTGGATTGTGTTTTCTTGGCTACTTTTCAAAACCCCATCAATAACTCTTTCCTAGTTGCCTCTGGGTCTGTGGGTCGCTGGCTGAAAGACACATTTCTGTGACCATTGAGAAGAGCTGGTGACTGCAGTGAGTTTTGAATGCCAGATAATGTTATCTTGGGTGCTGAGGTTTCTGAAGTACATATCTCAGGTATCTCAAGGTAGGTGGAATGGGTACAGGAGAAGATACAGAGGTAGAACATTGAAGGAAAGGTTCATAATATTTTTAATTAATACTGGTGGAAATAGTATCTCCTTAATACACCACTTGAAACAAGGGAGTCAAACTCTGGGAAAAAGTCAACAGAAGAAAATCTCAGCATTCTCATTCATTAGTTTCAAAGAATAGGACCTTGTAGTCTTTGCCAGAACTATGATCTGATGCTGTGGCCTTGTAGTTGAATGCTGCTCTGTACAGTCTGCACTGAAGTCCAGGGACTATGTTCTTGTTTGCTTTTCATTGTTATTGAGGTGGTGAAATTTCAGCTTGGTGCCAAAAGAAGGCCAAATTAATGGCTATGTCCAAAGGCATTCAGAAATAAGTTGCTCAGTGAAGGTCGTCTATTTGTACATATATTTGCTTTACTCACTAAGCATAATTTCACCTCAGAAGTAATAATATTTGCACAGTGTAATGTCTTAAAAGACTGTGGTCCCTTAAAGAACTTCCCAAACAACATAACTGTAAAGCATTTAAAGAATTTCTTCAAAAAGTAATGACACTGTTTAATAAAGGTGAAACAAGGACTAAAAATCCAGGAAGCAGGCAGCACAAAGTCTGCAACATCCTTGTTTTACCCCTGTGTCTGTACATGGATCCATCAGCTGAAGTTCTTAACCATCTGTCACATGAAATGTCACTCCAGAGTGCCCGCATTTGCTTTTTCCATGGTGGTATTTGCAGTGAACTTACTGTCCATTGAATGTTAAGTTTTGGTCTAAATGGGTGAAAACTCTAACTCAGAGAAGCATTTCAGTAGTAATTAAGCATAAAGTGCTTAAGATAAGAAGTGCTCCCTTCACTGGGACCCCAGGAAGAAACAATCTTTGATCTCCCATGCCTGTGACTCATATAGAAACCTGATTCCTGTAAGGCAGTTAACAGCTGACTGGTTTGTACTTCTCTGAACTGAACTATGGAGAAACCTCAGGAAGATGGACTGATGCTTCCATAAATAGCAAGTGGAAAATGTCTAATATCCTAATGGATTTTTTCCCAGTGGAAAGTTTGTAATTTAATCAAGGTGGAAACATTGCATGGGAATGTGCTGTTTTCAACATAACTTTTTTTAGAAAATAAAATCAGCAATTCAAATATTTTCACTGCCAAGTCATGGAGCCTCAATGCTTAAAGGGTAAGTTTTTCACATGAACACACAGGCTATAGCTGGCTTTTGAAGGAGAATGAATGGATTAGTAGAGGCCACCAAATATAATATCTAGCGAATTTCCTTCCTGAGAAAGCAGGAGACTTTAAATGACTGTTTGAGTGTATTTATTGCCAGCATCTGCCAAGAATATTCATAAAAAGAGACAGTCAGGTGGATTTCGGGATGACCTTTGGAGGCTGAGGACTTCACTTTCTGCTGGAGAGATACAAGGCCAGAGATACGGGAATTCTATGTAAATTTGAATAATGTAAATCCCCAGCCATACATAATGTATCTTCAGGCACGATAGCATTAGAAATGGAATAGGTGATGTAATTTTACCCTTTCCCTAAACTTCTCACAGGGTTAAACTAAGTGGGGAGATCACTTTGGTAACAAACCCTCCCGAGGACTCTTGGCAAAATTATTCCATGTCTTCATTGTCTGGATGGTCAGTGAGAAAACTTCTGTTCAATTTTGTCTCTTTTAGACTCTGGATGGGCAAAACTTTCAGTGCAAAAGGTTAAACACAACTGAATTTGTGTTGTGAAAAAGCAACTCCTCCTAAAACCTGCAGCTTCCAAATATTTTTTTCTGATTGGGAACTAACCATGGAAGTGTGCTGAGAAAAATGTGCTGAAGCATTCTAATGAAATCAACTTTAAAGCAACAGGTTTCTGGAACCTTAACTAATAGATCACTACCATTAATATATTATTATTTACTTACAGATCAAGTGACTGCTTATTTTTGCTTTAGTTTAGCATGGCTCTCCTTAACCACAAAGGCAAAACAATGATGAGTCAGGTAGCTAGAACAAGATGCAGAATGCAGGGTGCTTCAAATAGTGCCATTTAATGTAAGTTCTATCTAATTAGAAATTAGTGACCTAGTTAGTAGTGGACAACAGATCTCTCCAGAAGTAAAGTGCCTTTTCTTTCATCAGTTTTATCTACATAGGCTGGGTCTGGATCGTGACCACATAAATTTATTTTCTGTGGCAGTAGGTATAGTTGTACATGTTATATAATTATCTATCATATGTGTTTGAGTGAATTTCCCTTAATTCAACTAATTCTGAACTCCTAGTTCTTTTCTTACTTTTTGGCTCTTCAAAATGAAAAATATAGTAACAGCAGTAAGAATAGGATCTTCATTTAGAGGTCCTTTTAGACTTTTAAACATGGATGGAAGACAAACATTTTCACTTTCAATGCACTGGGCTTTGTTTCAACTTCAGAAATGACTTGATAGGTTTACAGATCAAGTTTACAGATTACATTTACCAGCCAGAAAGTTGCATCCCACCAACTAAAACTGAGGTAACTCTGATGTTGTACAGCGGTGTCTTTTGGGAGGAAATCCAGAGAAGGAGGACAACACAGACTATCTGAAAACTCTCTGAAACTCCAAACTGATTATCTTTACCTCCAGATTTGAAACCAGTGACTGGTGCCTGTGCTGGCCTGACCTCTGCACGTGGAAGGAAGTGGGATCCTGTGTTTACTCTGACATATTCGGTAGTGTAACCAGCCACAGTGTTGTTTTGGTTTTTGTTGGTTTGGTTTGTTGTTTTTTTTTTTTTTTTCTCTCTGACACATTGATGACCTTTCAGCACTATTGGAAGAGGTTTTGTGCTCAAAGACAGATGGAGGTATATTCATTTGAAATGCCTTTGTATGCCTGAGAAGCTCTTCAGTGTTTATTCTCTCTGTTTTTACATTAGGTACTTCACCTCATCTGTTTTGCCAGCTGCCTTGGAGAGATGTGTTTCTGTAATGGCTTGTCTTGTAAGTTAAACACAACAGTTAAAGATGATCCTTTGTGGTATGTGGTACTTTGCATCAACACACATCAGCAAGTCATAAAAATCCAAATGGTAGTGAGTGTAAAGCTCGCTGGCACAACTGGTAGCATGCTTTGACATCATTGAGTACTCATCAGCAATTTTCAAAGATGGGCTTTTCAAAGTGGAAATGTTGTTTCAAAAATTAACTAGGTCAGAGGATCTCTGAACATGTTGTTACAGGTTTTTAGATTCTTGCTATTGTGTTTGGACAAGAATCTCATCTTCTCCTAGAACCACACAGGTCATTCTCTGCAGCTGAAATAGCAGAAACTGATCCCTATCCTACTCTTTGGAAATTTGCATGCCTAATACATATATTTAAAGAACAACACCCAGCTTTATTTCTTCACTCAAAACATGTGGGAAGAACTTTTTTTTTCTGTTAGTGTTTTCTACTTTTTCTGTCAGTCTTTTCTACTTTTTCTGTCATTTTCCCTAAGGTATTTACAAAAGTAATCCCAAGGATATTCATTGCTAACAGCAATGAGAAGGAGAAGAATGTGCCAAGGTTTTAGATGTTCCACATGAGGTCCTTGTGGCAGTAGCTAATGAATCCCAAACAACACTTCCAGAACTGCAGCCTGTGCATTTTGTTGTCAGGACCTTATCGTGTATCGTCCAAATAAACGCATGGGGATTCAAAGTGACTGAAGAGTTTATGTCATGTATGGGGTGTGCCAGCTGGTTACTGGGCACCAAGATGGAAGTGTAGGAACTTGGTATATGACTTCGGGTCCCTGTGAGAGTTGTTAGTTTTACTGTGCTTGCTATCACCTGAAACAATCCAGAGTCTGGATACATGTGTGAGGGCAAAACATGGAGATGCACTAACCCACCATGAGCTGCTGCCCTTTATAAGAAATCCCAGACCTGGCAGGCTGAGCAGGGTCATGGTATGCTGTGAACAGGCAGTGAAGGAGGTCCACAAGGCTCCTATCTTGGGCTATGTCAGTAGCACCCAGATAGTAAGTTTAGACACAGATAATTACTGCAGGGTGAGTCCTTTTCCCTCTGGTTTTTTTTCCTCTTCTTAATCAACTTGTATTTTTTATTGTAATCTCTGGAGGACAGGGAGAATGAACACTGCTTAACAATGTAGACTAAAGTTTATCAATCACAATTTTAATTGTTGTGAATCACTAACTTTGGAAAACTTCCCAAGGAACAATTGCTATGACCTTAAGGCAAGGCAGCACTATTCTGTGTCCTCTATAAATCCTACTCTGCTGCATGTCTTAGGTGTTTTAAATACACCTTAGAGGTGCTCAAACAGTGTATTAGCACTGTGCTCTCCTTGTATACATCAATATGTAAGGAGACTAAGCAAGTTCCTGAGTTACCATGGAGCCGAACTGCACAGATCTTGGGAGACAGTGAAAATTAATAAAACAGAATGAGTGAGTAACTCCCTGGGAGCTGGATTTCCAGAGTGCAAATAGCTGAACGTTGCATCAAATATACTTTTGCCACTTTCTTAAAAGGTAGCAGATGCGGATGAACTTTACTGGTCAGATTCCACTGTCAGGCACATCAGTGATGTACAGCTGGGGTATTTTTTGCAGGCAAAATCCAGCCTCTCATTTCCTCCGAGGTGAATTTCATAAGCTGTTGTGTCTTTGTTGGACTCTGCTAGAACTTCTCAACTTGAACACATCCAGCTTTTTCTTCCTTTCATCCTGGCAAGCAATGCCCCCAGCGCTCATCATTGGGGGCTTGCTCTTGCACAGTACAACTTGAGCACTCACTTTCCTCTCTGGGAGCTGTGGTGCAAGAGAAAGGCAGGAGTGTTCCCTCCTGAGTAACTTGGGAAATGTAACCATCCTCAAGAAAGGGTGGGATTCTTTTGCTAAATATGTGTACTTCCACATGAGCGAGATGTCCAAGCCACTGGAGAGAAACAACTGCTTTTAAGCTTCTATTTTACCTGAGATGAACAACAGCATTGACACCCCAGCACCCTCACTGTTGCACTGATTAGATTGCCATCGATTATCAGACCTTCAGAAGCCTGCTCTGCTGGAAGCATCAGCGCTGCTGGGGAACCTCATGCAGGGTGCTCCTCTCCAGCAGCCTCTGGACAGCCTGTTTGGCTGTGATGAGCATTTTCTCCTGGATGTTCAAATGACCAGGGACTTGGTCCTTGATTGACAGTATCTCTCTTGCCATTATCATCTCTTCTCATAAACACCAGGCATTTTTGCTCATCAAAATCTGAATCTGGGGAGGGAAGATAAAACTCAAAAGATGGGAGTGAGGATTGGAAAATCTCTGGAGACAAGAATGTTTCATTCTTCACAGAAGCAAAATCCAGAATGATTTTTTTTTTCTGTTTCTTGTAGGCATTTTATAAATGACTGGGTGGATTAATTTGTTTTTCAACCCAAACAGCTTTGTTGGCCGATTTAACATAGATTCCTATGTGTATCATGAGAAGTCAGCTATACTCCCAAGGATTTTCTCCAAATGTCTCAGAACACCTACAAATAAATTCCACGGAAATGGGTCCAATTTTTAGCAAGGCTAGAAGTTACGTAGTAGTCTCAAGTAGATACTAGAAATGCTTGTCCCCGTGGCTCAGGCCTTGCAGGAGAAGTAATCTGCTAATTAGCTATTATTACCCACTGTTTTTCTACAAAGAATAGAAAAATCTGAAATGTTGAAATCTTGAAATCCCAGAATGAGCTTCTGGTTAAAATACTGTCTGTGGAGGACTCTTTGGTCATATGAAAGGGGGACACCAGATGCAGACAATGCTCTACAAGAGAGGTGTTGGTTTATTTAACCAGTTCCCATTTTCTTCTGGCAAAGAGATTGTTGCCTGAAGAGGGGAGTTCTCCCTTCTCTTCAGGGTCTTGCTGGAGGACCGTAGATGGGGATGGGGCAATTCCTTTTTGTGCCTGCTTGACCTCAACTCCTCCAGGAGCAGTACCTGCTACTTGCATTGCAGGGACAAGACTGGGGTATTCCTGTGTCAGAAAATACAACTATTGAGCATTTGGGCAGTCACGCTCCCACTTCCATAACTCATGATCCACTTCACCAGGACGTGTGTCACAGGTGACTGGCCAAGGCATCCATAAAAGCAAGGAAAGTAGGACTTTACCTGCATGCAGTTTTGGATCTTGGTAAATCTTCTGAAGCCCAAGTCCTCTCACTGTTCAAACATCTTAAAACCCTATGAAGGCTGTCTAGCTATCTTGGGAAAGATCTAACCCCTCATTACTCTGAAAAGTAATCCTTCAAGACTCACTTAAACCAGTGAACTGGAGGATTATGTTCATTGTAGTGGGGAAGTTCTGCTTGTGGAAGATCAATCTTTTGATAGCTGGAAGGACCCTGAGAAGAGGAGGAGGAGGGAGGAACACAGTGCTATTTTTGAAATTCATAAAGCTTTCTTATAATCCATCATGAAAATTGGTGGATCATGAGGGATATCAGTTAATTTTGCTAGAGTTCATCTGAGCTTGTTTTTCCTAGAGAAGAATTTTTACCACATACATTAGGGATTTTTAAATTATTTTTCATGTAGGTTCCCATCTCCTTCTTTAGAGCTGGTACTGTGAAAACAAACAGAAAAAAATCACTTCACCTCAAACAATTTGAGGACTATAAACAAGTACAAAAACCAGCAGAGAGATTCATCAAACAGGCTGGGGAAGCATAAAATAACAGTCAGACAGTTATGACCAGCATGAGATTATTATGATCAACAATCTAAATTATTATTGTACATCCCTAAGTAGCCTATTCTGGCAGCCCCATAATGTATGTAACACACTGTACCTTCTGCTGCTCCGTATCTTTATAATTGGTTGCCGGTAATTTCTGTCCTCATCATAATATTTGATGTTCAGTGCATTCTTGATTGTTTCTTCTGCTGAATGTAGTCAGCAAATAAAATTTACATTCACAGCACTTGCAGTAGTCTGGGTTCTGCAGAATTTTGAAGTTCCAGTATTTGGAATACAGTCTTGGTTTAAGTTTAAAATAAGATACAATAAAAATAATTTAATTGACCACTGAAAAGCTTAATTTCAAAGCTTCTCTAAGATATATTGTCACCTCATAGTCCATTTGCTATAATTTGAGCACCTTTATCAGTGGAGAATCTTACCAAAGGCTCCATGAACATGAGAGATGATTAAAAATAAACGATCAAAACATGCAAACAAATCCTATTACAAACTCTAGTGAAAGGGGATCATTTTATAATTGAAAATGAAGCCAACTCAAACAAATATTTGGAAACACAAGTGGGATCCCACTGTAGCTTTTGGTGGAGTGCAATATATGTGAAGATATATCTCTGTTCTGTTGCCACAGTCTGACCAGAAGCCAAGTGTGGGGAGCTTCATTGCACCTCTCTCATCTCCCACTGTCAGTGTCCTTTTGCGTGCCATTCTTCCAGACAGACCTGCTGATTAGCAGCTCATTGAATACAGCAAAGAAGCACCAAGCTTGCAAATATGGCATAAAAACCCTCGGCTGAACATCAATACATAGAGATGCCCACCAAGAAGAGGGAGAACTTGATCATCTCCCACAACAGAATACCAGTCATCTGGGGGGTTTAACAAAGTTTCTCTTGACTTCTGGAAAAGGCTCAAGAAGCAGAATTTACACTGTGGGTTTTTGTAAATCCTTTTGCCATTCATGGTATTACCATTAAACAAATCTTATGAGGTAGCATGTGAAGGCTGTGACTAATTTGTCTTTGTCCATGGTTAAGCAATACAAACTGTTTCTTTGGACTCAGAATAATAGACTGAAATATTCCCATTTCCTGCAGATGAGTGAAAATAAACAGATCCGCTCCCAGCTGAAAGAATGTAAGTAGAACAGGCTTTCATTTGTAGGGGAAAATAAACTCTGCTGATCCCTCAGATCTGGGAGTATAAACAGCATCCTTTTTCTCCCAAGGCAGTGTATAATGTGAGTGCATGGTTTGAACATCTTCAAAATAAATAGCTAATCACCCTTTCCGGACTAATTAGGTTATGTTCTGGCCCCTGGCTCTAGGCCTCATGCAAACTGTTTTCTCCAGAGCAGTGCTGAGGGAAGCCCCGCTCCTCTCCAGAGCGAGAGAGCCCATCCAACTGTCTGTTAGTTAACATTTTCTCCCTGAGGAAATTCAGCTTGGGGATCTTCCTTTCAAGCTTGCCAGATCCAAGATTCTCATTGTTTTACAATGGAAACAAATGAAATCCTTCTTTCCTCACACTTCTCATCACAACGGATGGAATGGGGGGATGAGCAAAACCAGGCTTTCTTTCACCCCCTTGGATTTAGGCTGTTGGCCTGCAAATTGTAACTTGTTAGGTATTTTGTATGGGAGTTTGTTCACCCTTCTCCATGAAGATGATTTATCAGCAATATAATTGCAATGTCCTGTGCAAATGGTAACTGATTAATCCGTAAGGATTGTATAGGGCCACTGTTATTACTCTGGTATTGCAGACAGGGGACTGAAGGTGTGGTGCATGACTTGCTCAAGACAGCACGTTGCAAGGAAAGACCTGGGAGCAAAGAATTTGCTGACCGAAGCTTACAGGCTGGACCCTGCACTGCTGGGACCTTCATTGGGCTGCTGTGAGTACTGGTGCACTTGAGCTGCTGCACTGTGATTATTAGCAAACAGGATTAATACAGAGAGAAATCAGTGGCAAAGGCCAAATAGTCTTTTAAACTCTGGTTTATCAAAGCTCTCTGGGTTGCAGCATGATGTCTGTTAGAGGAGAAACAGCTGATCAGGTTCAGAGCACTTTCACATTTGCACATTTCTGGATTTCTCTTAAAGTATACTTAGATCTTTGAATAGGTGCCCATTTCTCATTGCTCTTTTTAAATAGCTGTTCTTCCATATCAAAACCAGACTGTCCTAACTTCAATCCCCCTTTCAAAGTTTCTCTTCATTTTAAGAACAGCTAAAGGTGCTCTGAGGACTGCTTAAACTTTAATTCCCAGAGGAACTAATTTCTTCTTGCTGAGCCAGGCTTGCAGTGGGGCTGGGGCAGAGCTTCCAAGGACCACAGCAAGGCCAATCTTTCCCATGAAGTGGTCCACAGGTGGGTACCAGCCTGGTCACGTGCAGTTTGTTTTTTTCTTGGCCTCACTTCTATGTCCATTGGCTGCAGGAAGCAGTTACTGCACACAGTGCTGGGTCCAGTGCCTTTTTTTATGCCCCTTCCCCAAAATGAAGTGTGTTTGGCTGTCCTGTTGCCACAATCCCCAGAGCCAAGCTTCATCTCTTTTGAGCTCTTTTGAGCCTCTAGGGTCCACAGTTTTTCTTGCCTGTGACTGCCTTTTAGTAACACAAATCAGGAAGATAAGAAAAGCTGAGCAAAGACATTTCTGAGCCATAGGCATTTAATTCTCTAGGACCTCCTTAGAAGTAAATGTTTATCTATGCTGCCCAGTTTGATCACACTTCTCTGTATGAGCCGTATTTTTTAGCCTAGGGGCCAAGGTGAGATCCTGCCGCTGATCTGGCTGCTGCCCTCCAGCACCCAAACCATTGTACCACCCTCCCAAAATAAATCTCCCTGCTCTTGCTATGGTTCTGTCTCCAGATGGGAATCACTGCAGGAAGTTATACAGGTCTGGGGGTGGTGGAGGGAAGGGGGGTGAAGCTGTTTGCCTTGTGGTAATGGTGAGCACTCCGTGGAGGGAGTGCACTTGTACTCAGTGATGGATGGGAGGTATAATGAAATGGGGAAGCAAGAGCACCAAGTGTATTCACAGTTTAATAGACATATTTCACACTGCCATGGCATCTTTGCAAGAGCTCAGCTCCTGGTTTGGGTATCTGAACAAGTGACAGACTGCATGGAAGGGCTGTGACAGGGAAGCGTCTCCCCTCCAGCCGTGCTCTTGAAAATCTTGATGACGGATGCAAATCACTTAGAGCCAAATTAAGAAAAGTATATTTAGGCACCTAGAGAAGTAAAGAGGCACTTAATAGGATTTTCAGAAGTGCATAAGCAGATTAAGCATCCAGTTCCTATTGAAATCAATGCTGACAGAGCATTTTAAAAAAAAATCTTGAGGTATCTCAGTGCTGTTACAGCCTGGGTGCGTTTGCAGGGGGTGAGTGGGCTTAAAGCCACGATTTGTTCAAGATAAGCATTGCAAGTAACAGAACTCCTTGGTTGCACCAAGTCTCCAAAACCATAGGAGCAAGTTCTTAAGCTCCCGCAAAAGCTGAATTACGCCAGCCTGTGAGAACAAAAGAGCAAGCCCCGGAGGGAGAGGTAATGCTCTGCGTGCCTGCCTGCATGGGAGAAATCAGGGCTTCTGCAGAGACAGAGGCAGAACGTAACACAAAACCGAGGAGACAGAGCAATCACTGGATCTTCACTCAAGAAAAGGCCTTGCGACAGCTTTTTTTGGTTGCAGAGCTGGCTGAGAAAGGCTAGGCAAAGAAAGTGCTGGTGGTTTGATTTTGACAGGGAAGCAGGACTTTTGCAGTCCTTGTAAATAAGTGGGTTTGACTCAAGGAAGCATCATCTTCTGTGGCCAGTTTCTCCCTGGGGTAGAAAGTACTTGTCAGGACCTGGGTTTTGCCTCGCTCTGGTTTATATGTGGAGTGCTGTGAAGTCAGTTCCCCGCTCTCTCTTGGAACTGCAGCTCCCAGGCTGTCGAACTGAAATCCATCCTTATTTGCTTTACTGAGCAGTGGTTAGGATATATACATTAAGGACTGTGAGGCACTATGGTAACTGGGGCCAATTAGCTGCTACCTGAGGGCAGTAGCTCTCAGATTTGGGATATCAGACAACTGTGAACCTACAGAATTGCTAACAGATCACTCATTATTCTCCTCCTGAGACTTTTAATTGGAGAATTAAGACACAGTATCTTTAGTGATTGTCCTCAGAACATTTATCTTCTTCTATGGCATGCCAGTCCCTCAGGGAGCACTATTTGGGAAGCAACTGCTGCTGGAAGTGACAGAGAGGAGTTATCTCCTCTGAAATCCCTGCTGACATGAGTGGCTGATGCAGACAGTAGGCAAAAGATAGGCACTCACAAACCTAGGAATAATGTTGAATGAATGAAGTAATCTCAGGCACCTTGTGGGCTGCTGACTCCAGACTTGTACTAAACTGAACTTGGCTATAAACTTCTGCTATGAAGAAGACCAAAGGAAACTGGATTCTGGAGAATTCAGAATGGGTTTTAATGTGAAATTTTCTAGACAAGTCAAGGAAGAGAGGGAGCTGATTCATGGACCAGCAGAGAGCATGCAGCTACGAAAGTCCTAGCTTGTTAGCTAGACAAGAAACCTGGAGACAGGGAAGAAGACTTCTCAGCATGATATCTCACCTGATCAGCACCATTGAAAACAAGTTTCTAGATGCTGCTGGGAGAAAAGAACTTCTCAGGGCTTCTGGCCTTTTTGCCTCATAACACCTTTCCTGTAAAAATTAGACCCTTCTAACCTGACTGTTGTGTGGAAATATCTGATGCATTGTACTTCTTTGCCTACCCACAAGGAAAGCAAAAAGGAATCTTGGTAGGCAATGTGTGCCTGTATTTACTTATAATCTTTTCTCTAGGTTATAAGTGCTGAATTATTAGTGTTATGCTAATAAAGTCCATTTGAGCTCATGGAACAAGCTCTTGCTCATTTAAAGAGAAGTGAATTTGGCAATTTGCCAGCTGGCGCACAGGTTATTAATCAGACAATACCTAGGGACCAACACCAATATATTGCTTTTAATCTTTTGACCAGTAAGGAAAACAGGAAGAAATCCATTTCCCTCCTTTCTTTGCTCAATGGCATAACCATCTGGTACGGAGTAGCTGCAGCTCAGCTCAATTTAGGAGTAAATATTTGGATTTTAGCTGGCTAAATAGAGAACACCACAACTCTCTTCCCAGCTGCCATGCATCCGGGTGCTATTCATGCTCTCACTGGGGCTCCTGCAGGCCTTCGGCTCCCAGAGTCACGTATTAATAGCAGAATGTCACCTTGCACTGGAAAAATGTATAGCTATGCTCAGCTGTACGTAGGTAACAGAAGTTCGTTTGACTGTGTCAAGCAGTCGTTTAAGGGCATGACTGCAGGCAGTGTTCAGGATCAGGTTTGCAGCCCCAGGGAAGACAGGAAGGGGCTTCCAGAGCAGTGGGGTGCCCACTGAGCAGAGACCACACTGTGGCTGGGGACCTGGTAATGCAATGTGAGGGGGGTGTCTGGTTTATTTGTCCCCAGATATGAACACACGAAGTAGAACTAGGAGCGTGTTGTATTTCTGTGTCCTCACAGACTACCCTTTAAGGATGGTAGAGATGTACTCCCTAAGTCTGCAGGCAGTTCTGTTAGTGACTGTGAGGGGTGGGGAAGATACTGTCGGATCCCACCTCTGTCATCAGCTGCGGAGTCCAGGACTGCCCAAGGCAGACCATAGTTGTCCTGATTTCAATGGGATTTACTCCTCTCAAGTGTGGGTGACCTGTGGAAATATTTTGGGACTCTTTGTTGGGGTTTAAACCTGAGCTGATCTTGTTTTGTACCTGTGTACTCAGACAAGGAACAAAAATGAATTACCCAGACCTTTAAGCCAGATTCTGTATTTTTTTTACAGACTGAGCAGTGAGAGCACTTCAATATCCTAGAGCACCTACATGGAGGCAAGTGACTCAGTTCTCCTGCCTCAGTACCCTTCTTGGGGATTCCTGGTGAGGAGAATCCATGTCACAGATGTTCGTGACAGGAACATTTGTTTCCTTGTGCAGGCACAGCCCATTAAATCAGCACCATCATCTCACTGCGGAAGTTGTCATTAAATTTCCTTTCCATCCAGTGAATTAAGAAGCTTTTACCTGGGGAAAAAAAGTGTTCTATTTGTTAGCATTGTTCAGAGAGAAAGAAAATCCTTGAGTTATTTTCTGGCACATGGCTTCTGTTAGGCTTCAGCCAGCCAAGCTGTTTAAAAAAGCAATGGAATGTAGTGTCAGTAATGGTTGGTCAACAGAAGTGGAGGTAGTGAGGGTATTTTGTTGTACAGAAGTCCTGGGTGAAAACCCATGCATTGTGACTATGATGTAAAAGAAAATAGATTGGACGAATTAATATGAAACTTGGGGCTGAACTCCTGGACTCTGTCTTGAACAATGGAAAATTTGAGCCACTGCTTGGTGGGGGATGGCGCTTTTCAACTCCCAATTTCAGACAATTGTCTCAGATTCATCTGAGGAACCTTTTGCCTTGGTGATGAAAAAAAATTAATTTCAAACCATGTTTTAATTTTTTTTTTCTCAGAATGCATAAGTACAATATTTGAGATACAGCTTTTGGTGTAAGCTGCATAATCCTTTTACCACTGAAACATTCTGTTATATGGTGTTTTGACCACTTGTGTGTGTGTGAAATTGCTGTCTAAATGTATTGCTTAAAATTGATATTTGCCTGTTTCAGGAAAAATCTGTTAAAAAATTCTAAAAGGAAATTATGCAGAATAAATCAATTCAGTATTTATTGTCCTGTGTGGAAAATGCTTGAGTTCTGCAGCGTTTCAAAGCACTTTTGAAAGAATTGAAAGGGTTCAGTGGCAAAATACAATGGTGTGACATTTTTATAAGCTAAGTAAAATAATTTCACAAGACAAAGACATCCCTTACACTGACTATTATATTTGCTGAAGTATTGTGCTTGCATTGTATGAGATGATGGAAGCATGTTGCTCTGAATGAGTTGAGTTTGGTCCAGGCCAATACACAGTAATGACCGATGTCTTGATAACACTTCAATAGCAAGCCAGAAGGGTTGATACCTCTGCTGAGAGAATGGGTAGCTGAAGATCTCAGCGGTGAAGCAAAAAATAAAAATAAGGAACATTTTTGGAAGTGTTCTGCTTCTGCCAGACTCTCACTGATGGGACTTAAATTAAGGCTGAAGATTGGTAAGTGTTTATGAAGCTGGAAGTACCTCCATTCTTCAAAGTCTGCTCTCAGGTCTGCTGAGAAGATATATGAAATAGTTACTTTATTCTTACCTCTGGTATGAAGACCTTTGAGAAGTCTGTGTGAGGCAATTCTGAGTTATATTTGTGGATAAGCTATTCTCGAAACAGAAGTTCCTATTTCATGTTGTCTTCTAAGAACAAAAAACCCTAAAAAGATCTGCCCCTCCATGTGACATAATTTGCTTATGCAGTAATTTTCTTCCTCTGAATGAAGCCAGGAAAGAATTTCCTGTTTTATTTCAGGGAAGATAAGTGATGTGCTGAGTGAATGTGTCAAATAACGGAGTTCTAGCGTATAGCAACGAAGTCAACACTAATAAAAGTTTGCTGTCTTTCTAAAACAGTCTTGTGCAATAGAGTGTCAAATGCTCCATGACTTATAATGCAAGAAGACAGGATGTTTCCAAGGCAATGAAATAAGGCTAATTAAAATGTCAGATAACACAAGTTTAGATTGTTTCAAACAGATCTTTATGTAAGATAGCAAGATTTTCATTAAAGGCCCACAAACTTAACTTTTTCTTAAAAAATAATCTTAGTAATAGTTTACATCAAGTCTGACCACTTCTGCCTACAAATTTGGATTGATATATCAAAATACGTGATGCATGGAGTTATTCCCTACTTTGAGGGACGCTTCTGTGAAACTTAGCTAATAAAAACGTAATACAGCTGGTGACTGATGTCTGTTCTCCCGGGGCATATTAGCATGGGACAAACATCCCATACACATCCCCTTCTTGACAGTGAAAAATAACAAACACTTAGAAAAAACACACTATATGCTATAATGGCCTTGCAGTGATCTTCTCTTGTGAGAAGTGAGTCTTTCTCACTCCTCACACACCTTTCTTGCCTCTTGAGTCTTTCCCTTCCTTTCCTCGTAGGCTCTGAGCCTACAATTCATGTTGAAATGAGGACTCTGCCACCTCTGACCAGGCAGGGTATTGGCTTTTTCTGTGGGAGAGCTCAGCCTAAAGGAGGCTTGAACCAGCTTGAACCATGATAGGACAAAGACAAGAGCAAAGATATACTTTAAAAAATCGAAATAAAAGTCAGCGACAAATCCAAATCCCAATTTGTCAGTGCCAGGCATCAGCCCACTATTAGTCTTTTTCTGGATAGAGATGACAGAGTTCTGTTGACAAGCTGTAGAATTTATTTCAAGAGCTGGCACCTGCCCCCTGGCACATCCTCCTGATGTTTGTGTCACACTCCTTGGAGCTGCTTTTGGCTCTGCAGAGGTTACAGCCGGAGCGAGCTGCCCGGTGCTCCCCAGCCCTCTTGCTTGGGAACTTCACTATTTATTCCCATAATAACATGCTTGTGCATCACTGCCCCCAGGCCTGACTAATGCCAGCAGAGCCTCCACGCCAGCAGAACGGGAGTCCCAGTGCTCACACATTCAGAGCATGAGGAAGAGGCTTCTCACTTGTCCACAGAAGGGCTGGAAGGTGCTTTAGCCACACAGCAGCTGTCTCAGCCTCCCTCTCCCACTCCCTCTCATCCTGCGTCCTTCTACCCTTTTCCCCTGAGCCATTGGCTCTCACTCTTGCTTGATGTCACGGTCAGTGTTGTGGGACAATGGGGTGCCTCCCCAGCCATGAGTTCACTCTATCCCTTCCTGTGAAAGGCCACAGCATCTGATCTGGAGGTTCCCCACTCCTGCAGCAAGAAAATATTTAGCATTTTAATATCTTTTCACATTTTTAGAAATAATTTATGTATGAACATACACAGTGCTTAGTAATCATTTCTCAGATGGATGTGGAATTTTTCTAAAATTAAACTATCATTCTTTTCTCTTCACACTTGGCTGTCATATCTTTCTTAATGCAAATCAGTCATTGACTAGAGACACCTACTGTAAGAAGCTATTTTAGCTGTCTGATCGGTTATAAATTGATTTTAAAAGTGAAGACCGTTTTGGGGAGATAAGCTGGGATTGGTGGGTAATGGAAAAAATTAATTCAAAGGGGAAGTCTGTATTTGAATGTAAATTACTATTTACCTCTATTTCAGAGCAAAAACTATAATCCATGGGTCCAGTCTCTCCTTCCTCCTGCACTACCTTAAGAGCAGAGCAGGACCACAAATTCCCCACCTGTCCTGGCCCTATATGAGACAGACCTCCGAGGAGTAGAGGCAGGTAGCGCAGGGCAGAGCCCAAAGAAAAAATATTTCCCCTTTCAGGTTCCATTTGATACAGAGTGAAAGAAAAGGAGGAGATTATCTCTGAAGGGGCCTGGCTATTCTTCTGCTCTGAAACAAGTCCCTTAATGCAGGAATGAAAAAGAATCCATTATAGTTAGTTTCAGAGGAACCTCTCTCCACCACAGTATTTCCCCCTGTTATGCTTCAAGCACTCTTCAGAGGGAATATTCACATTTTCTGGGCAAAGAAAGTGGCGTTGCTAACTCAGTGGTGGTCTGCACAAAGCCAGAGTGAAGCAGAGAAGATTCATTGGGTGCAACATGGGAGGTTGGGAAAATGAGAACTATTTTCGTGTTTTCTTTTTTGTGTTCTTCGGTCTTCATGGCCAGCTCAGATATTTTCTGCTGGGGCCTGAACAAGGAGTTGAATTTTTAAGGCGTGTCTGACTTCTTTTAGGATTATTTTCTTTCTGTAGCTTACACTGCCAGTTCTTAGTATGTAATTAAAAGTATGCAGTAGCTGACTTTTAAAATTAAATCTGTTTGAGTGAACATCCTTAGAGACTTTAATGTTTGCATGCTGTACCTATATGAACAATAGTTATCTTGGCATGAGTATTGTGCAAGAGTCAATTTTGAAGCCAGACAGATAAATAAACATAGAAATCAGCTTCTACCTACAAGCAACTCTGTATTTTGCTGGTTTGTTAAAAGATTTCTTCTCCCCTAACAAATTACAGCTAAGACACTATTCAGATTTTTATTGTTTATGATCAATACCCCTTGTAAAAAATTCTGAATAATGTTGATCAAGTGCAGGATAAGCAAGGAGCTCCTGAACAAACTCAGACACAAAAAGGAAGCCTACAGAGTGTGGAAGCAAGGGCCAGCATCCTGGAAGGAACACAGAGAAACTGTCTGAGCAGCCAGGGATCAGGTTAGGAAACCTAATGCCCTGATAGAAGGAAATCTGGCCAGGGAAATCAAGGGCAACAGGAAAAGCTTCTATAGGTGTGTTAGACTAGGGGAAATTTGAGCCCTCTTCATAGGGAAATGGGAGACCTGTTTACCCAGCATATGCAGAAGGCTGAGGTACCCATGACTTTTTTGCCTCATTCTTCATTTGACATGCTTGAGGGGAGGGATGCCATCCAGAGGGACCTTGACAGGCTGGAGAGTTGGGCCCCTGACAACCTCATGAGTTTCAACCAGGCCAAGTAAAAGGTCCTGCAGTTGGGTCGGGGCAATCCCAGGCACAAATACAGACTGGGAGGAGAATGGATCGAGAGCAGCCCTGAGGAGAAGGACTTGGGAGTACTGGTGGATGAGAGACTCAACATGAGCCAACAATGTGCTCTTGCAGCCCAGAAGGCCAACCGCATCCTGGGCCGCATCAAAAGAAGCGTGGCCAGCGAGTCAAGGGAGGTGATTCTCCCCCTCTACTATGCCCTCGTGAGACCTCACCTGGAGTACTGTGTCCAGTTCTGGAACCCCCAACACAAGAAGGACATGAACCAGTTGGAGAGGGTCCAGAGGAGGGCCACGAAGATGATAAAGGGTCTGGAGTACCTTTCCTATGAGAACAGGCTGAGAGAGTTGGGGCTG
>VXBZ01003924.1:122941-203563 GCA_013399135.1 Heliornis fulica
GTTCAGCCTGGAGAAGAGGAGGCTCCGGGGAGACCTTATAGCGGTCTTCCAGTACCTCAAGGGGGCCTACTAGAAAGATGGGGAGAGGCTGTTCAGTAGGGCCTGTTGTGACAGGCCAAGGGGTAATGGTTTTAACATAGAGGGAGGTAGATTTAGATTAGATATTAGAAAAAAGTTCTTTACTGTGAGAGTTGTGGAGCACTGGAACAGGTTGGCCAGGGAGGTGGTGGATGCCCCATCCGTGGAGACATTCAAGGCCAGGTTGGATGAGGCCCTGAGCAACCTGATCTAGTTGGGGGTGTCGCTGCTTGTTGCAGGGGGGTTGGACTAGATGACCTGTGGGAGTCACTTCCAACTCTAATCATTCTATGATTCTATGATTCTGTGATTCATCAGCCACACTGCCCAAGCTGTAGAAGGCAAAGACAGGGACTGGGACAAGGAAGAACAGCCCTCTGTAGGAGAAGATCAGGTTCAAGACCATGTAAGGAACCAGTAGGTGCACATGTCCCTGGTACCTGATGAGCTTCATCCTTGGGTCCTAAGGGAACTGGTGAATTAAGTTACTAAGCCATTCTCCATCGTATCTGAAAAGTTCTGCCAGTCTATTGAAGTTCTCACTGACTGGAAAAGTGGAAACATAACCCCCATATTTAAAAAGGGAATAAAGGCAGTCCTTGGGAAGCTCAACTCTGTGTCAAGCAAAATCATGGAGCAGATCAACCTGAAAATTTTCAGGCACACTGAATCCCAGAATCCCAGAATTGTAGGGGTTGGAAGGGACCTCAAGAGATCATTGAATCCAAGCCCCCTGCCAAAGCAGGTTTCCTAGAGCAGGTCGCACAGGTAGGCATCCAGATGGGTCTTGAATATCTCCAGAAAAGGAGACTCCACAACNATGGCAACCTCCATGGGAAAGGGTTGGAACTATGTGATCTTTAAGGTCCTTTCCAACCCAAACTGTTCCAAGATTCTACGAAATAAATTCATATAACAGTTGCAGCATGTTTGTAGATATTTAGAGAGCAGACAAAGAACCTAATAAATCAAACCAATTGCAAATCACAGATTCTTCGAACAGCTCTATTGTCCCCTGTACGTTCGTAATTGGGAGTTCAATGCCAAACATGCTTTGTTACTTTCGCAAAGTTTAAAGTGGCATGTCCTTTTAGTGCCTAGGCTTGCAGTTTCTCAGACGTGTGCAGGATTTTCTGATGTGTTCCATTTAATACAAAATTCAGGGCAGTTATAATCCTCCTGAACACTCGAGTTAGAAAAACAGTCCTGCAATCAGATTGCAGTTTTGGAGTGAGGCCAATTGCTGAAGAAAGTGATTCTTCCCTCCCCTCCTTTCCCTTATTAAAAGATACCCCTCACTTGGCTCCTAATGAAGCTCCCTGGGAACACTGCAGCCTGCATTGGTGGTAAGCCACGATGCCTTTGCACCATGATGCCTTTGGCAGTGGTGTGTGACATAGCGGGTAGCCACCCCGTCCTAGCGCACTGTAAAGGGAAAGCGCTTCCCAGTTCCTTCTGACAGCTCTTCACATCAGCTGCGCTTGAAGCTTTATGCCATCTGTTTGCATCTTGGCTGTAACCTATGAAAGTCTGTGTTATTAAGAATTCAGCACTGGTGCTTGGGCTGCAAGCAAATGCAAATACATGGCTTGGGCATAAATGCAGAGGAGCCAAGGGCCCACCTCCACGGTGTCTGGTTTTGCAGCAATAACCAGTGGGGTGAGGAGTGCTGACCCTGCTTGTTCCCCTGAATCAGGAGACAGTTGTGCCATTTGCAGTTGATGTTCCTAAGGAGCTACAACCCCCTCCCCCCAGCCCCTGCCATGCACACGTACATACACTGGTGGCACAGTTGCTGGCACCCCAAAAACATGGACCCTTCAACCTATGGCCTGTCTCCAGCTGCTATATATGCACAGAACAGACTCCTTCACCCAGTAAAGCAGAGATGCAGTTTCACTAGAAAACAGTGGTGGTCAGGCATGGGACATAACCAAACAAGCATACTGACCAGAAGCCTGTGTTCATACATGCAACTGACTCCTCTTAGACACTTACCTCTGTATTTTTCCACAGTTGTTCCTTTGCAAAGCAACCTTTTACCCTTCCACTCTTGCCTTTGGTCTTTGACCTCAATATCCAGTTAGTTTCACACATTCCCACTAACCCCTTTAAATCATCCCACAGTAAGTTTTACACCATTCCCCAAATGCTCACCCCATAACAAGTCCTATACCCCTGCAGTCCGCAAGGCTGTCTGGTGAAAGCACCTCCTGCAGATGCCTCAGACATACAGACCGTGACTGGGCTGTCTTCTGCTGAGATCCCTAGGAGTAGCCAGGTCTGGGTGCTATTTGATTTCCTCTGCCTGGTACTGTTTCATGCACATCTCCAGCCTTTGTCTTTATGGTGGTGAGCCCTTCATTACATAAACTAACAGATTCCACCACTGTAAATCTGTGTGGCTCTCAGAGGATTAATCCCCAAGTTTATGCCATTAAGTGTCAGCCAATCCACAGTGTGATCTGCAGAAGTTGCATGACATCTGCATCTTCCATGCTCCTTTGATCCACTTCTTCAGTCAATACAGTTTATGTAATAATCTCCTGAAGCACATATTACTGCTATTGTTTAGGAAGTCAGGTAGGGAGGCTAATACGGAATGTGAACAGCATTTAAATACTGGGAACAGCATTTAAATACTGACCCAGCAGGCTGGGTCATCCCATGTCTCATTCAGCAACTTGGGAGAGGAAGACAACCCTTTAGTCTTGGAAGACAACCTACCATCAGCTTCTGAGTAAGATGTGTTTATATTAAACACTCCTTCTTCTGTGTGTGAGCAATGCTGATGGCCTTCAGGATGTGATTGGTGACGATGCCCGGTACTGTAAAAATGGAGTTGTTGTTCTGTTGTCATTTGTAAGACTATATCCAGAAAACCTATAAGTTATTGCTGAACATGCAGCATGCAGATTTAGGGATGGGACAGGCCTTCTCTCCTTATGGACCAGCACAGTACTCCAGGGAGGTAGGGCACGAAGGACAGCACCTGGTAAAGGCACTTCTTTGTTGTCATATCAAAACCAGTCCAGCAGTACAAGGTTCAGTACCTCAGTCTGGAAAGATGTTTTGGGGAGACGCAGTTGTGCAGACTACCACCCCAAAGCTGTCTTCCCTGCGATAGGCAGGGATGTCAGGTACACACGACTCTGGAACTATGACCCCCACCAGTGTAAATGTTTCTTAGCACATTCTTTGTGCCAAGGACATGTACATTTAGGCATGGGCTACATGGAAACATTCCTAGGATGGTGACTTCAAAACCATTCAGACGCTTCTGTTTACTGTTGGCAAATGTTTCCAAGAGACAGGTTTGTGAAGAATATGTGTAGAATTTGGCACTATATCTTGAGGCTTTATGCAGAGACTGCTTAAGGGATAGCGTAATACCTGTGTTGTCAGGCTTGACACAGTTAGAGATGAAGCACTTCTTTATATTAGTATGGAATTAATTCCTTTCTTGGCTACAGAATAGTAATATTTGACATTGCCCACTTGGAAGAGATGCTTAAATGGATCAACAATGTTTTCGGTAATATCTGCCAAGAGCATTTTGACTCAGTCCTTTGCAATTTCTCATTTTTATAAATCATGCATCGATTTAAAGTATAACACAGGCATCTAAAAGATGTTGAAAGTGAAAACCTAATAGCATTTTATATTTCTTACATTAATGTCATAGACTTTTTGTTGGAATTAATGTAGTTGTCCAGAGAAGCAGAACAGATGTGATATTTAAATTCCTTCAGTACCATGATTATTTGGACTCTTATTTTGTATAATAAACTACTTTGCAAGACAGCTAACCAGCTGCCAGAGCCATCTTAAAAATGACTGGTACTTATTAGAAGCACTAAAACTGGTGGGAAATGTCATAGAGCATCCAATACAAGAAAAAAAAACTCTGTGGTCACAGATAATTGCTACAAGACTTGGGAGTGGAGAAAATTTGAATGAGTTGCCTCTCCTCCACTTCTTGGTCAAAGACTGGGAAAAATGTGCTGAGAAGATAAGTTAAGAAGATGAATGATATGACATCATTCTCTAGAGCATGGACACATGTGTTTGCTTCAAGCTAACCAGTGACCATTGTGAAGAACGCAACTTCTCAAATTTTGCAGTGAGAAGGAAGATGCAAAAATTGTTCTGCTTATTGTCCAGTCCTCAAATGGTGGATAAAACCAGTCAGAATTACTGGTGAAAATAGTAAATTTTAATGTGGCTCTTTATGTTTTGTTGTTGATCTGTTTGTTTGGGGTTTTGGGGGAGGGGTTGTTTTGGTTTTGGTTTTTTTTTTTTTCAGTTCAGCAAATTTATTTCTTGCCAGTGCTCTGGAAACATAGACCTGGAACAGACTCATTTAAAATAATAAAGTATATATTGTCTTGTAAATTACATGTATACAAGACACTGATTACCTACATGCCTTTTAGATGTGCAATATTGCTTATGTTTTTTGAGGATGGAAATTCTGGGAACTTAAAACAAGGAGTGCACTTAACAGAATTTTGCTGAGCTTGGGCAAACATGTGAGATTTCATCACAGTTTTGAAAAACTGCAGGAATTCTTGAGTTATCTCTGTATTCCTGTAATTGCAACATGTGATGTCAATGAGTGCTGTTAGCAGCTCTGCTGTGACAAGTGGGATGAAATAGGTTCTGGTTAACTTCTGCTATAGGATATGATACCAAAGCAGGGTCTGTATATACTTTAATAGTGGACTCCAGTGAAGAAAAATACAGAAGCTGCAATCCCGATTGGAATTTGATCGAAAGACAAATGATGAAGTGCAAGATGGAGCTCAGAATAATTTTGCAGAAGGTGGAGATGGAAAAAAATAGGGAGTGAAAGAGAGGGAAAAGGGGAAAAGGTACATGTGTCTGGCTTGTATATGTAAGTAATGAATTCTGTGTAGTACTTCCTTGTATCTCTTAAGAATTTGAGTGATGCATCTGAAAAGCAAAACAAAGCAAATTAACAAGTGAAAGAATGCTGCCATTAGGTATATTATCACCATTAGCAAACCAGCACTTAAGAAAAGGTTATGTCTAGATAAAATCTACAGAGAAAGTTAACATCATAGCACATTCTCGTTATTTGTCTTGTCAGACAGTGACAATGGCTGAAGTTGGTGAATGGCAGAAGCAGGTGAGATTCATGGCCTTTGAGGGAGGCCTGACCACATGCTCTTTAGCCATTACTTTTTTTGAAGCCTGTTTGAAGGTTGTGATGTGTAGTTTGGTTGTTAAGAGCTGTGTTATTTGCCTTGTTTTTGCAAAGTTGGTGCATGGTGTTTTCCTTACAATTTGTTGCAAATGTGCCCACATTCTATATAATTGGCATTACAGAGTTACTAACAGCAATAGTCGTGTAAACAATAATAGTATGAAAAGATAGCTGCCACTGATTTACACTTCTAAAGAGTAACTGCATTTCCAAAATATTTAGCCAAATAATACGGTGGCTGTTTGTAGAAATATTTTTGCATGTAAACTTTATCTGTAGACCTTCACCTGTCCCTGTTTGTGGCTGAAATAGTGCAGCACAGAAGTTCATTAAAATTCTGTAACAGTGAACCCAAAGGTTGAATCCTGATGTTACATTCTTTTTTACTGAATAGTAAAATGATGAAGAGTGCATATAACAGATGATAGAGCAATAGTCCTTTATTTAATTTTGCAATTTATATTTAAGAGCATTTTGGTTAATGGAAGGTGAAGATAGTATTAAGGCAGTTATTATTTATCGTTGATTCATACAGCAATAGGTTTGTATTATAAAACACTGAGTTAGAAAAATAGACTTGTTAAGCCTTAACTCTCAAGCGCTGGAAAACTGCCCTTGGTTCTTGTCAGTGATACACATTGGCTGGTGTATATAAGGTACAAACTGTATAGTTTCATTTAGAACTCCCAGGTGGGAGAATTTAAGTGAGTTTTCAGTGAAGGGTCTCTTAACCCTTGGTAACTGAGAACATTGCATATCAAAAATATAGCATCTAAAATGAGTCATCCTAAATCCAGACAGAGCTGACTGACCCTACCAAATACACCTTTCTGAGCTAATCATGGCCTTTAATTACCAGATTTATTTGTAAAGGTAGACATTTCTCAGATGCTCAGGTTAATGTTTATCTGGTAATGATGATAACTTGGGAAGTTCCTTTTAGAGATATGGCCATATTCTATTGCTAAACAGAAGGATTGGGGGGGAGGGCGGGAAGCAAACAAACCCTGTTGGTTGCATTATTCCACCATTTGTAAGATAACTCATCTAGTAGGGCAAAAACTTTTATGTTCATATGGACAATGAAGTCCATAAACAACAATAACTGAACACAAGTTAATTTCAAATTACAGACTGAATAAGAAATTTAGTCTGGAATTCTGCTTTCTAGGCATGGTTATGCAAGAATTTATAAAGCAATTAATGTTAGAGCAGTCAACATTTTAATGTGATCCCACTATAGGAAAATATCCACAATAAATCTAAAACAGACGCCTCTGAGGACTTTGTACACCTTTCATCGGTTAATGCAAGTGATGTTGTTTTATTTTGACAAACCTAGTCAACCTATTAATCCAGTATCTTAAAAAAAATACTCTGTTTCCTAAAATCTGATATAAAAGAAAGTGCTTACTAGTCTGCATCAGCAACACATATTATCTACCATGGAGGCAGCGGTGTTTTATCAGAAAAAGGTGTATTTCTGTGATAGTAATTTCTACAACACAAAGAGATGAAGGATAGCAAAAGTCCAAAGATGAAGATAATAAGAGCTGCTGAAGCTCAGGATGCCAGGACTTCATCACTGAAATGTAAGCAACTGCTTTTTGCTCTCAGGTGTGTTTCATGAAGCTGCCTATCACAGTGAAAACAGCAGAAAGTCATATTTTCAGCATTTTATTCTAATTTTTATTCTTGCTTCGAATGCTGCTCTTTAATTACGGCAACAGATGTTGGCAGTACTGTACAGTATGTGTCTGCACAATATGTGTTCTCTCACATTTTGTTCTTGCAGAGAGAGAGACTTTATTTTTATTTAAAATAAAAAAAAATACAGGATGCTCAAGAACTGGATTCCTTAAAAAAATCTCCTTACAAGGCATAGGGAAGGCTCACAGTTCAAATACAGAGTGTAATGCCAAGGGAAATGTAGATTCTTCCTTGTCCTCTTCCCGTGATGTAGGGATACTTTTCGAACAAAGAGTAAGAGCCAGACAAACACATGCATTTTGTAGCTTTCTAGGAAACTAGTCAAATATCTGCCATACAGTAATACTGTGACACGAACTGCAGTCAACCAAGGATTGTCATTATCAGGAAAACCATAGAATCACAGAATCACACAATCTCCTGAGCTGGGAGGGACTGATAAGGACCATTGAGTCCAACTCCTGGCTCCACACAGGGCCAGCCAAGTCAGAGCGCGAGACTGAGCGCATCGTCCAGACGCTTCTTGAGCTCAGCCAAGCTCGGGGCTGTGAACACTTCCCTCAGGAAGCCTGAGGAACCCCACAGAAGATGCGAGATTCATCTGGCCCAGGCTTTTTTCTTCCTTCATCTATCATTCTGTACATACACACTATATCCCCCAGGCCAAAAGCTGAAACAAAATGACAGTAATGTGGATTCTGGGCAACATTAAAAAAATCCTATGTGTCTGTGAAATCCAGGTCTGTTTGAGATCTGGGGAATGCCAAATGACCTAAAGATAGAGTCGTCAAATCATACAATCATAGAATGATTTGGGTTGCAAAGGACCTTAAAGATCATAAAATTTCAACCCTCTGCCGGGGAGCACCCTCCACCAGACCAGGTTGCTCAAGGCCCCATCCAACCTGGCCTTGGACACTGCCAGGGAGGAAGCAGCCACAGCTTCTCTGGGCAGCCTGTGCCAGGGCCTCACCATCCTCACAGGGAAGACTTTCTTCCTAATATCCAATCTAAATCTACCCCCTTCCAATCTAAAACCACTCCTCCATATCCTATCACTATATGCCCTTCTAAAAAGCCCCTCCCCTGCTTTCCTGTAGGCCTCATTTGTTTCTCCCATTTTTCACCTCTGCGTGACAGTGAATATCAACACTGTGTGATATTCATATATGTGCTCTTCCACATCACAGGCATCAATATTTTTCTCCTTGTGGTTTGCTGAGCTGGTGGCTGCCTGCCACTGGATGTGGGCTGGAAAAGCCTACTCTGCCTGTGTGTGTTTTACCCTTCACACAGCTTAAGGTTTTATGGTCCCTATCAACAATCTGTGGCTATTTCTTGATCTTACACCTTCAGACACTGTGTGTCACACAAGGTGAAGATGTCCCAGCTAATGCTGACCCAAGCTGGTAAAGAATGTTGTGTAAATGTTTCACACTGAGGGTCATCAGCCCAGGCGTGAACCTATGGTATGGAGTCATTCTTCTTCCTCTTCTTCTGTGCAAGACACTCAGTTATGGACAGTCTCTGGAAGAAGTTTCTCATGTTAAACTTCTCCAGACTCAGCAGATGAATTTCTCCACCCCACTGTATCTTTCCTCTTATCCTGCCTTCTGCATGAACCCTGTTCTGATGGCTGGCAGCCCACACCACGGGAAGCAGTGGGGCTGTGGCCCTCCTGCACTGACAGAAAGCTGGCATTTGTCATTCTAAAGACTTGGTCCTTGGCGTCTGTCCTGGAGCTGGCTGGTGAGACCAGCCTGCATTTCAGCTCCCAGAAGCCCCAAGTGATTTGTCAGTCTTGAGTCACTGCTAAGTGCTGAGGTGACCCAAGAAAACTTAAGTACCCATCTAGGGATTATCTCCAGGCTGAATGGCAGCCTTGAACATGACATTAGCATATGAATGATAGTCTTAGGTGAGCAAAATTGTCAGCTGATGTCAAAATGGTTTTAATTATGTACTTGCTGGTAAAAGCCAAGACTCAAAGGTGAAACTTCTGTTGTAGAAGAAAAGATAGGGCCAGAGACTGCCCGTGGGACACGGCTATTGGCTCACAGAAAGATGTAACATGCATTTTTCCCACCCTCTCGGTTTCCTTCAAGTCAATGAAATGAGGACCTGACCCTTTTGTTCTGATAACCTTTGGAAAAGAGTCAGGCTTGCCAAAAACCTCAGGTAATGCACCAAAGGAAAAGGAAGCAAGTCATCAAACATGTTTTGTAACATTCTGTTGCACATATCTAAAACACAGTAGAAAGAACACAGTGCTGCTTTGGAGTATGACTAGGGACATGAATCATGGTATTAGCTCAATATTTGCCCAAAGATTATAAACCACTAGGATTCAGGCAGCTAAACTTGGTTTATAAGAGCTGCACAAGGCATAATGCATACTGCAGCCTTGTTTGTCTTAACTGTCCAGGTCCTGGGCTTTCCCTATACTCCAAGTAATACTCCTTTTTTTTTGTTCTTTTCCTTCTTTTTGTACAAGGGAATTATATAAATAACATGATAATTAAAGAAATGCTCCACCTCATAGAGAGCAAAACATTGGCAGCTTAACCAAATCTGACATTGTCATACATTTGGGTTGGCAACACTGACAATAACAAACAACAGATCTTTTAAATGTGAATTCAGACATCAAAAAAGTGATGAGTGAAACTGGTGAAACAGCTTAAAGAAGAGTTTGGTCAACCTAGTGAAGATCACATGGAGTCAAGCAAGTCAGTCTGAAAAGTGGAGTATGAGGTGGGTTGGCAAGTGGTTGGCTTTGCAGGGTTGGGAGAAGGTGATGGATTTATGTTACCTCTCTGATGGGTCTCTAGTAACTTGTGAGAGTCTTGGGTGCTACAAACAAAACCTGAGAAGCTGCAGTGTTTCCAGCAATCCTAATTTATTGCTCAAGTTTTGAAAAAAATTCTGGCAGGTGAAAAGGACACTGGTTTTCTTCTTGGCTTGTCTGGACAACTTAGTGCTTTGTGTTGGCTTTGACAGCCCCCCAGCTGGCCAGGTGGCAGGCACTTTCTGGCAGACCAGCTCACCAGTGTGTACTTCCACCCCAGCCCCAGTAGCTGCTGTCTCCTGCCCTGTGGAAAGACAGAAAAGGACAGCAAGGTCATGAAGGACTGAGTGTGGTCATCAGGAAGCCTGGGAGACATGAAGGCAACTGAAGATATTGCAAGGTAAAATGTTACAGGAACATAGAAGATACTATGAAAGGACTTAGGAGATGTGGTGAACTTCTGATACTAGAAGCACAGAGGGGTTATTTGGGGTAGAAGAGAAAAGCTGTGGGACATTGAACTGCAGGAAATCAAGGATCAGTAGTTCTGCTCCTCAGGGAACAACTTGTCTTCAGAGCTCGACAATATTCCATCGTGGTTAAATGACTCTGGAGGGATTGGTTTATTGCTACCATGATATATGGATCTCTTACAGATACTTATCTTGGAGGTTGTGAAGGGGTTCAGTTAGCAATGGCAGGCTATAAATGGGGAGGAGAAGGATGTCAAGCTTAACAGCAGGGAGGAAGGAAAACTAAAATAATAAATATTGATTTGGAGTATGTCTTTTATTATGACTGAGTGAACAGGAAAATGTTATAATAATGTGATCTTTATGTGAACCATAAATTATCCACGTGAAACCTTTCTGCATTGGTGTTGACTAACCAGCGAACTATTCCGGGGAGCAGTTGCCTATACTGTTCGCTCAACAGCTTGAGTTTGTTACCGTACTTCATTGTGTTCCTGTAGGCTGTACGTTTTGATTAGTTTATAGAAATTTTGGGACGCATGCCCTGGGCTCAAGGAAATCGCTTTTACCAGATGGTTCAAATCAGGAAGGGTCTTGTCCTGAGTTCAGCAGTCCTTTGATCTGTTCCCTATTGCACCACGTTATGTCGCTGAAAAGAGCTAAGTAAGCCCTGATAATAACAGAGGTTTTACTAAGTTAAAATATTTTATGTGGATTCTGAAAGTGAGTTGTAAAGCTAAAACAAGCATTGGATATGCAAACTGAATGACTGCTGCATTACCCTGTCAGCAAGGAGTGTTTTGGAATAGTAGATGTAATTTTTGCATCCAACGTTTTGGACTTCATCCCTCTGTGACAACACTTTTGTGAGTGCCCAGGGGATTTGTGTATGGGCAGGCACTGTCAATTTGCAGTTACCACAGGTCCACATGAAAAACTTTCAAGAGGGATGTCATCAAGAAGGTGATGTGGTGTTCATGATCTTCAGCTTCTTTCCAAGAAATCTGCAACAGCATTGCAACCAAAAGGAAACCATGGATGACACCAGGAGCTCTGTAGAGGACACAGGTCCTTGGCTACAGGGTGTGTGAGAGGTGTGCAAGACATTTTATTTTTGTGCAGGTCCTTTCCAGTGGACCATGTTCCTCCTCTCATCTCTGTGCAATATGGGACACCCATCTGACAGCACCTCCTTCCTGGGACCTGTGGGTGTCTTTCCCAGTTGGCTTCATCTCCATGTGCATCCCTGCAAGAAGTAGACAGTTGGTGACTAGGATGGGGAGGACAGAGGGCCAGGACTGGTCCAACACAGTGTTAGGTGGGTCAGCACCTCTGCAGCCTTCCCAAGGAGAATTGGGAAGACTCTCACACCAAGGGAGTGTGAAACACCCTGAAGGATGCCCTGTGCAGTGCTTACTCTGTGCTCTGCCCCAAGCCCCTCCTTGCCAGCTGTAATCAGCATGACCAGCAGTCCTACTTGAGGGACCTACAGCCATCTTCTGCTTAGAAAAGTTTTTTTCTTTTTATTGTAATGCCTCCCCCCCCGGCAAAAGATTTAATGAAGTTAACAGACTGACATTCCCCACTCAAAACCTCTTATAACAGAGCCGCAAAATGGACCCTGACCCCATCTATCCTTTCCTTGTATCACAGGCTCCTTTCCTTGTATCACAGGCTCAAACTGGGAGCTTCCCTGTAACAGGAGGTCTCCACTGTCCTGGACATGAAACTTGCGGCTGCATTTCTCTGCGTTCAAATTGAGGTGCAAAAGCTTCGAGACAAAGAGATTACATGTGTGGACACCTCATTGCTACAAATTCATTAACAAAGCCATACTCTTTTTGTTTAAAAAGTGTTACCAAAATGTGGAATGGCATGAAAAGGAAAGTAAAGTAACATTTATTGCCCAAAAATCACTCCTCAAGGAAAAAAAATGAGTAACGTGGCAACTTGTAATTTCTTAGTACATAGGTCAGATGGAGGAAATGTAAGTGATGATACAAATACCAAGTTTTTCCCATTTCAGAATCAAGAAGGAAAAATAATCCAAAAAGCCAGTGCAGATGTTCACCATGTGGTCACACATCTTTTTTTTTTTTTTTGTGGTCTGGCAAACAGATCATATATCTAGTATCAGTACTTTAAGACTTAATCAGATGTCAATGCCTTTGTGCATATGTTGAAGTAGGTATATGAAAGTTATCTGTATCTCTTAGAGCTGTTACTTCACGCTACCTCCAGTAAGGCATGGTGGGTTTATGCCAATAGTTACTTATGTGTAAGCCACCCAGATATAATTTTTTGTGCCATTTCCATTATTTTTGGAAAAGCTTTTGCTCAGATTCAGCAATTACGGTGTTATTCTGCCATGAGCCTTGCCATGACTTCTTAAATCTGGGATATTTTCTGATTTATGATGGTACCTTTTCTGTCTTACAGGTTTTGGGTGATGGGCTGACTGAAGTGATGCAACTTCACCTGCTCAAATGCTTTTACATGTGAAATGAAGGGGAATTTTATTTTACATTTGCCACTTGAAAATTCCACTACTTTGCTTATTCAGCACAGTTTGTCTGGCTCAGGCCACCTCTTAACTCACTGTGGGAAGTTATCTGTATGTGCAAGGTGAGGAAATACATTCACTTCTACTTGAGTAACCTGAATGGTGTGAGAAAAGTCCTTCTTGGGCAGTGGCTGTATGTGACCTCCTGTAGCTCCCACTCCCAGGTTGACCAGAGGCAGAGGGAGTGGAGAAGTGATGGACAACATCAATGCAGGAGAGCAAGGTGGTTGTGCAGCGCTCACAAAGAGTCTGGCAAGAGATCCATGACCTGGCACCAACCCAAGCCAGAGAGGCCATGAATCCCTTCTGCTCATAGTGGAAAACACTGCTGCCGCAGCAGAAATCAGCTATTGTATTTGTGTGCACAGGAGGGTAACACAGACAATGATCAAAGCCAATTTGCTGGTGAAAGTCAGATCACATCATTAGCAATAGAAAGAGGGTGTTTTGTTTTGCTATAGACCATTGGTTTGCTATCTATGACTTTCCATTTATATTATTTCTTCTGTCAATTTCAACAATTCTTGTATTTTTCATTCTGTGCACTGGCCTGTGAAGTCTGTGTGCGTCTGTGACTATCTTACGGTGCAGTTTGCACATACTGAGTTGCGTGCACCAAGAAATGTGCTGGTGGAAGTCTCTGAACGTGAAACACATGTGAAGGGCCTGACCTCGCACAACTTGTGAAAACTGGATCCCTGTAAAGTCCCACATGTTTGATATTTAAAGATGAGCGCAGGCAGAATCAATGACCACTTAAAAAATGTATTTCTCCTTACCAGATCCCCTCCATTAAGAGGAGAAATAGTAAAAAAAACAAAACCAAAAAACCCCTTGAAACACGTCTTTGTGTATGTCATTTTCCTTTAACAGAGCATTACTGCTCCAAGTATTTGAGAAACATTTCTACTGATGCTCATTATTATTGGCACTCCAATGCAAATAACCAACATCTGCCGCAGCCAGGATTTTTTCTGAATGTTGTCCTGTCTGACACGATGCAGTTTTTCAAAGGAATTCCTGTAAACTTTTAAAACACTGAGATCTAATTGTTTTGAAATTTTAAAAGTGTCAAATACTTCTTTGTAACCTGGGACAGTGAAATGAAAGCTGAGCTGGCACCTCTGCCCAAGTGTTTCTGCTGCTGGTTGCTACTGACACTTTGAAAACCTTTTCTAGTGCTTTAAGTGTGACACAAAGGAGCAATTGTTTAATTTTTCTTTTTCAAAGATGAAGAAATTTCCAAATTATTGATAGGCGATAAAAAACAAAACAAAAATCAAAGCCATAGTAATTTTGATATTAGCAATTTTACTCTGTTAGTGTAAAAAGAGGAAAAAATGATAAAGTGTCTCTGTGCATGTATCTAGGTTTCATATTTGAATTTATTTTTTACTCTTGGTGAAAGATTCAGATTTGCAATAATAGCAATTTTTCTTCCAAATCCAAATCTTAATGTTGAGAATAGTTCTGAGAATAAATCTGCCTTGTTTTTGTTTTGGGGTTTTTTTTTGAAATTAAAAAAAAAAAGAATCCTCCTAGATACAAATTGAAATGGTTTTTACTATCTAAAGAATAAACAATTTGGACAGTTAAATTAGAAATAACTAATAATATGATAATTGATTACATGTCTCTGATTCCAACAATACCCCCTCCCTGAATTATGAGAGAAAATTAAACTTGCTTGTTAGTAATAACTAGCTTGTGCCTATTCCCATCAGACCAGACTGTCATCTGCAGGCATGAATAAAGACCATTAACGTTATACTCACTGAATTTCAAGGAAATTTCTTGCAATGTGTAAAAGTAATCATGTGCAACAGTGTTTGCAGATTGGGGCTGTATTCTCACCCAAATACATGATGCAATTTCCAGGTGTTAGCTATCTGATATTATGTCTATTTTTGTTTTAACACAATGAATACTCAGCAGCAGAGTAATACTGCTCACTGGCTTTTCCTTCTAATATCGTTCATGGCAGAAATCCAATTTATACAGTGCAAATAATCATTATTTCAAATAGGCCGAAAATCTTTCCTGGCAAGAGCATAACCAATGTCTTCTGCTCCTACTTGTGTCATTCATGATATTTCAGTGATGTGAGTTAGCATATAAAATCCATTACCTATAGAATGATTGTGGGAGGGGAAAAGATAAAAGGCCCCCCCCCCAACACAAAGAAAGGAGGGAATATGCCTAGTGCTGTGAGGCACAGGGAATTAAAAACAAATAGCAAAGCAGGTGAAAAAGATCCAACAAGGAAGTTTAATACACTGAAGATGTGTCACTGAAGAGCTCATGGCCCCGGGGAACCACTGTGGTTGGTGTCTTGCCAGCATTATTCAGTCCCTGCACATCCTTGATGGAGAATTAACTGTTGTTAAACAGCATTTCTATGAGGGGCTTGTCACAGACCCCAGGTCCTTTCCTGGGTCACTTTTGATGTCTGAAGAAAGGACTTGATCAGCTCTTTCTCACCTGGAAGGATGTGGGGGACTCAGCACCAAGTACAGCTCTTCAATTGTCTTTTGGAAAAAAGACTCCAGCGGGATGCTAAAGCAAGAGCATGTTTTCATCACTGACTTCGCAAACAGGAGTGACTAATGTGCCATCTGTTTTGTTCCTCCACCCGATCATATGCGCTCCCTGTTTGTGCTGGTTAATATATTTGCTATCTATTAAAGGGAGAGGAAACTTTGGAGCAGTCAAAACAAACAAGCCTGAGAAAGGCTGAAGTTTTGAAAGGGGCTGGTTGGAAAGTCGCTGCCACTCTCTTTTTCTGGTTCTGGGGCAAGGACACGCTAGTTGACAAAACACTGAAATCTTCTGACAAAATGTCAGGGATTTCTGAGTGTCTGAGGCACATCTGTATAATGTAAAACAGTGACTGTGCTGGCTCCAGAATGTACTAAATGCACTATATCATCCTGGGCTGGCAAACCCTGCTCCTCTGTGCCCATTGTCACAACTCCAGGATGAGTGTGGGTGGCTGTCCTGCTTTGGAGCCCGAGGGACACTCCTCAGCCTGGAAGGGAGAGGACCAAGTGGGAGTTGTGACACCATGGAAGTGTGAGTGGTACAGAGAAGGTGAGCAGGTACTGCTCAGAACTGCCCAGAAGAGACCCTTCCTCCAATGCAAAAACTAGTGGGGGGTGGGGGTAACAAATGACAAATTGCAGTTCGCAGGTTTGGAAAAGCCCAGGAGCTACTCCTCTGCCCTACACCTAGCTGAACAGCGGAATGTGCTGCAGGATGTGGAACTCTTGTCTGGGGCTTAAAAAGTGATTGAATTAATGAATCGGAAAAAAATTTCCATCAAGAGCACCGAAGTACAGCGACAGCACCTCTGGCTCATTCCTAAGCATAAACTCTAAGATGTTGGCACTAGAAGTTGGACTCCGAAATCACTAAGCCTTGTAACAGACTCAAAAGACAAATGCCAAAATAAACTAGAAACTGGATTGCTGGTGTCTCCGGCATTCCTAGTCCACTACTTTACCAGACTTTTTGCCTCTGAGCTCTTAGTGATCAGTTAAAGAGTCCACCAACAAGATGGTAATAACCTCTTTTGAGGAGAGGAGAATAGCCAGGACATAGCTTGATTCACACGTTTCCTAGACCATGTCTAAACCCACCATAACATAAAGGTGACAGTACTTGCTAACAGGACATTACCATTGAAGGAAAATCACTAACAGCTTGGGGTCTTATACATTTCATTGTGACAATAAGCAAAAAGCATAAGCAGAACCAAGGAACGATGTACTAGGGCACAGCCTGCTCAAGGATCAGCTTTCCTTCAAAAAATCCCATCTTTCCCTTGGTGTTTTTTGCTGTCATGTGCTTCAAAATCATGCCTTCCAGGTTTTAGGATTATATACAAGTATACTGTGACAGAAGTGCAAGACATTGGCCTTACAATGAGCTCATGCAGCCCAGAAAGCCAACAGTAACCTGGGCTGCATCAAAAGCAGTGTGACCATCTGTTTGCGGGAGGTGATTCTTCCCCGCTACTCTGTTCTCCTGAGATCCGAACTGGAGTACTGCATCCAGCTCTGGGGTCCCCGGTATGAGAGAAAGGAGGACATGGAGCTGTTGGAGCAAGTCCAGAGGAGGGCCACAGAGATGACCAGAGGGCTGGAACACCTCTCCTGTGAAGACAGTCTGAGAGAGTTGGGCTTGTTCAGCCTGAAGAAGAGGAGGCTCCAGGGAATGTTCTGAAGGCTGAAGAGTCCTACAGGAATGCTTGAGAGGGGCTGTTTACAAAGGTGTGGAATGATAGGACTTCATGACTTTAAACTGAAGGATGGCAGATTTAGATTAGACATGAGGAAGAAATTCTTCCCTGTGAGGGTGGTGATGTCCTGGCACAGGCTGCCCAGAGAAGCTCTGGCTGCCCCCTCCCTGGCAGTGTTCAAGGCCAGGTTGGATGGGGCTGTGAGCAGCCTGGTCTAGTCCCTGTACATGGCAGGAGTGGTTGGAACTTCATGATCTTTAAGGTCCTTTCCAACCCAAAGCAGTCTGTGGTTCTATTATAAGACAAGCTATATTAAATGTGTGAAAAATTCGTCTTGATTTGCTTGTAGTTTCAGGTCGTCCTCAGTGGGCAACCTGACTCCATCACACACAACACCTCAGAAAGAGCTCACAGGTCTGCTGAAATAGTTTCTGCCTCCCAGAACAAGCCTAGACATGAGAAAGGATGTGTCACAGTCTTGCTCTAACTGGCCTGTTTCTCCTTAATCAGTGAAAACATTACCTAGCTAAGTGAGAAAGAGGAACAAACTGTACCTACCACCAGAAAAATCTCTCTCGGAAGCAGTTTCCAAACATATGTGTTAGGTAATGAGTCTGTTTCCCCGACTATGTGTCACAGCACTCTGAGCTATTCTGGTTGTATTGCACAAGCTGGCATTGCTTTTTAACATGCTTGCTCCCGGTCTGCTCCGAATCAGCTGCTGGGCACATCCTCAGGATGCTTTTGTATGGAGCTGCAGTTAAGCCGGGCAGCTTCTGCCAGCCCCATGCCGTGCCTCTCAATGGGGCATGATTTTCACCTCTCTCTAGGTTTTCATTCTCACCCTTCCTATCTCTAACTCTGCCTATCTGCAGTGTGGCAGGAACGACTTTGTAACGGGAAGAGGTGCAGAAGCCATTCCAGAGACTCTCACTGCGGTTCCTTGCCAGGGACAAGAGCCACGAGTGCATAACAGTGTAACTCAGTACAAGTATAAATGCATTCAGAAAATATGAACAAGGTGTTGTTCAGAAAGCTCATCCTTTTGCTTCTGAAATCTCTGAGAGCTTGTTGGGCATTGCATCATCAGCATTCTCAACAGGTTACAAGTCTTACCTCCCTGCTGGCCCCAAACATTTGTGACAGTGGACTATGTTCTTCAGTGCTGTTCTGTGTAAAATGTTAATACTTTATTTGGCTAAATAGATGCAGGAAGGCAGGTGAAGTGATGGATTAACCATCAGGCTTTTAACTTTAAGTCTTGTAGCTGCAGTTTTAAATGTTATTTGAAATCTTGGTGTGGATATAAGGTCTAAGTGGAAGCTCTTTACATATGTAACCTAGAGGTGCTGTTGCTGTTGGTAATGACCTAAGGCTTGATTTAAAATCTGTTCTTTTTCTCATAACTGGATGTTCAAATAGACTTATCACAAATAACCCAGTGGTAAAGGTACAGCTACCACAGTAACAATACCATTTTCCTTCTGCTTTCTATGAATGTCTAAGCCTTGACTTAGGAAGGCAATTACTGCTGGATGCACACCTCACCTTTGGCACTAATTAAAATGCCTAACTGGCAGGATTTGCAATAGCAGATCTGTCCTGTGGCTTTCTGCTCTGTCAGCTGTAAGTGTGAGCAAGGGTCCCATCATCCTGAAGGCAGCCCAGCTAAGCAGCATCCTGGCCATTGTCAGCCTGTGGATGAGCTCAAGAGAAGTTCCTTTCACCATCTTGCCATTTTCTTGAAGCCTTCTAGCCCACTTGTCATTCAAATATTTGAATGTCCCATGAAACTGCACCTTTGGGTTGAGAGATTGGACCTACATGCCTGGCATTGCCCTTCTCTGTCACCTTTGCAAGCCTGATCTGTAGACCAACACCCCCAGGGTGGGCTGCACAAGAGTTACCCAAGAAAAGGTCCTGCTCTCCTGCTGAGGGAGGTTTGCTGGCTCCTCCTATGGAAAATTACAGGCATCTGTATACATGTCTGTGAGTCTTTGGCAAAGAAATAAATTGAATCCAATTTTGCTGCTCTCATTGAGTAGGGAAATCACCCTTTATACAGCTCACAGCTGTCCCAAGTCACCTTCCTCACTATCTATTTATAGATTTTATGCTCAAGACATCTCAGCTTCAAAAGAAATTCTTCTTAGGAAAGAAGGCAGCATTGTCTGGGAAGATATGGGTACTCCTGCTTTGAATCTGTGCTGTAGAAGAGAGAGAGGTGAATATTAGATTTGTCAGAAAAGCAATTGAACCAAAAGAATGGAAAAATGTTCTCCTGATGCTGAGCCAAAAAGGGTATATTTAAGGATTCTTTTGTGAAACTCAATTGCTTTATTTAAGCTAAAAGGGGATTTTTCAACTTGGCTTGGGGACTATTTAATCCTTTTTACCTTTTTCTGCTTTAGATATTGTTTAGATAAATAGTGTCATTTCAGAGGAATTGTTTGTTTTGATGTCAGACAGAACATGTAGGTATTTCTGAAATGAAACATTAAGCAGCATCCAAACACAATGTTTTGATGTAATATTCCCACTACTTCTCAAGCTCCATTTCACAACAATTTTCTGAGTTCTTCGGGATGTTTTGCCCAGTTGAGGCAGTGGCTTGTCCAGGTCTGGCAAAGACAACCAGAAAACCTTTCCTAAAAGAGCTAGAGACAAAAGAGCATTTTGAGAAGCAAATCCTTCTTCCTTGACCAGTGCTGGAGGGAAGCAGTTGATGAAATGGTCTTCAGTGATACTGGAGGATCCTCTTGTATATTCAACACTTGGGAATTCAATTTATCTTTCAGATCTGGGGAGAGATACAGAAAATATGTCTTTCTAATTGGTATAGCAAGATGGTAGACAGTTATTTGTTACCAGGGTTTTGCCTCTTTGGCCTTTCTTTTAAGGGTTCTGATGTTTTAGGTTTCATTATTTACTGTCCTTTTTAGAGGGCAAAGCCATGATGTCTGTGTTTAAGCCTAGATGGTTCATAACACTCAAGATGCGTCTTGCCTGACAGAGTATAACCATCCCTGGGAAATATAACTGCCCTGAACAAGAAAAGAAAGAAAGGGTGAAGAAATCACAGACTGGTTTGGTCTGGAAGGGACCTTCAAGCCCATCTAGCTCCACCCCTGCCCCCCTGCCCCCCCTCCCGCCATGGGCAGGGACACCCTCCACTAGACCAGGTTGTCCAAAGTAGATTTAGTTCATCTGAGAAGAAGTGAGAAGATTTGCATGTTTCCTGCTCATGCCTCACTGCAGCTTGGGGTATGGTGCTGCCACCCGTAGCAGTATATAGCTTGGCTCCGTGCATCCACCTTGGTTTATGTCCACTTCAGTATGTCTTAAACAGGAGAAACTCTGGAAAACAAGATTTTCATCAGTCAAACAGGATGAGATGAAGACTTTCCAGCATTTGTCATATGACAGTAAGTAAGTAAACAGGTTGGCAACAACATCTAAGTTTATCTCCTCTCAGCTTAAGACTCTGTTATATTTCAGTTGAGCTTATGACAGAAGAGAAAGCTTGAGTTTATCTTTTATCTTCAACTTTCACATTGCCAGTTGTCTGTGATCTGTGACACTATAGTGATTGTAGCTGGACCAGGCTGGAAGGTGTTGGGGTCAACAAAGGACTTGGGGAATCACTTCACTGGGAGGCCACACACAGACCATGCCACAGCTTAAGAGCATCACCTCCAAGGTGGCTCAGACGTGCCCTTCTCCGGAGCGCGAGGTTTGATCCTGCCATCAATTGCCTTTCTTGGAGGAATATCTTCTAAACTGACTTTTATCTGCTTTTCTCTCCCTAAATTGCTGTTGTAATTGCTCATAGTTGGCGGTGTTTAGTTTGTATTTATACAGCTTTCCTGCACGGAATAACCACAATTTCATATTAATTATTGGAACACAATACGGAAAAGAATTGGAGAGAGAAGGAATCAACTGTGAAATTATCTACTCATATCATCAGTTTCCTGTGTTTACCAACAAGTTTTTCATTTGCCTAGATAAAGGTATTTTATCCTACTTGCTCTTGTTTGTTTTCTCATGTTGGAATAATTTTTTCCTTCCTTCCTTCAGCTCTTCCATTTATGAAATGTTCCTATGGCAATTTGCTGCATTGGAAGAGGAACTGTTTGAGTTCAGTTTTGCCCTGGTCTGAGCCTCTGTACTTTTTGGAGGACAGGATTTGCTGCGTAAGGGGATTAGCATTTCTCTTTTAGCTGTCCAGAGCTGCATCAAATTGCTACTGAAATCACAAGAGATAAGATCTCTGGCTGTTAAACTTACATATTTTGAGGGACGCAGACCTTTGCATAACACACATTTGGGACCTCTAGGTGTTATCTGGAGCTTGAGAATTTTATCAGATTTATTTTCATATTTTTGATAAAGGGATGGACTCTATTTAGGGAGTGAGTTTATTGTCTGTCGCCCAGCAATGGTCTGTTTGTCGCTGTGCACAAGGGGATTTTAAATCTGCGCTTTAGAAGATAAGAATGAATAGAAATTCTGCTGATTGTGCTCCCTTTGGCTTCAGGATTGTGTCAAGACATCTGAGCTGTGGGAACAGGGAGATTGAAGCAGGTTGACTGCTTTGTTTTGTCAACCACTTCGATGTGCAGCATTTGGAGTAAAACCCAGGCTTCCTGCTATGTTACTCCTTTTCCGCATCTGCTTCCCGGCCTCACTCGCACGCTGCCGTCAGCTTTGCTGCAGGAAACACACAGCAGCGGTGTTGCTCACCGACACTACTACAGACCCTGTTATTTAGCCAAGAGCAACTGTTAAATGGGGCCACGTCTGCCAGGCAAACACATGGCCCAGGTCAGAAATAGGTTAATTAAAAGGAGATAAGCAAGGCAGGAAGTCCTGAAATAGATAACATTAGTTGGCATGATCATGACTTTGAAACTTACTTAACAGAGTTTTCCTTTGCAGACAGTTTACTTCTTTTCTAAATCTCGTTCTTTTGGGCAAGGAGGAGAGGAAAAGTGATTAAGTGGCATTTAATTTACATGTTTTCTCTTTCCAGCTGTATGCCTGATACTCCTTGTGTTGAAGTCAGTGCTTTTGCACTTGGCAGGGAAAGAACCAGAGCCTCAATAAATAATTGAACACAGTCCATGTGAAATTTTAGAACTGTGATGACACTGGGTGCAGCATTTAACATGGATGGGTATGAGACTGTGTATGCCAAAGCACAACCCTGTGGCTTTGCTTAATTAAAGTTCCTGGAGTCAAGGCAGTGGGGAGGGAGGAGGGAGGGAGGGAAACCTGTGGCAAATTGATGCCTTCTGTCTGAGAAGGACAGAAGATGGCATCAAATCTCTCCCAGGTCCTGTTGCACCTTTATCTTGGGCAGCATCTATCCTTGCAAATCCATGGCCAAACAGTGATCTCCTGGCTTACACAGGTATCGCAGAATCACAGAATTGTAGGGGTTGAAAGGGACCTCAAGAGATCATCAAGTCCATCCCCCCTGCCAAAGCAGGTTCCCTAGAGCAGGTCGCACAGGTAGGTGTCCAGATGGGTCTTGAATATCTCCAGAGAAGGAGACTCCACAACCACCCTGGGCAGCCTGTGCCAGTGCTCCATCACCCTCACCATGAAGAAGTTCTTCCTCACATTGGTGTGGAACCTCCTGTGGTCCAACTTGTGACCATTGCCCCTTGTCCTGTCCCCACAGACCACTGAGAAGAGGTTGGCCATCTCCCTTTGTCTCCCACACTTCAGATATTGATAAACATTGATGAAATCCCCTCTCAGTCTTGTCTTCTCAAGGCTGAGCAGCCCCAGCTCACTCAGCCTTTCCTCACAGGAGAGATGCTCCAGGCCCTTAATGATATTTATAGCCTCCACTGGACTCTTTCCACGTACAAGTGTCAGGTTGGGTTTACCTTATGTACACCTAAACTCCCTTGTTGCAGTGGTAGCCAGCCCTTGTCAGCTCTCCTGTTGCACAAAGAGAAGGTTTTTCTTCTTTTCTTCATCCTTGCTTTGGTGACATGGCTGACTGCTTGGAGGTGTGGGTGGCCTGGACAGTTGGCTCAAAAATCATTATAAAAAACTACTAATGAAAACAATTTCCAAAGTGTATTTTCAGGAGGATGAAGGATGTGAGCAGCAGCCAGCTGTGCTACAGGGGCGGGGATGCAAGCAGCAAAGCACGCGGTGCACCTAGCATCGGGGTGTCAGGACATTGAAGAACACTGATTCACAGTCTTATCAGACCTGACATAGTCTTGTCAGGATGCAGCTGTCCTGACTGGGATGCCAATACTCTCTGAGTTGTATGGGCTAAGTTAGTTCCCCTGGGAGAATGAAGAGATGCTGACTGCCTGCAAATCCAGCCTTCCTTGCTCTGTAGATATTTCAGACTTGAAGTTTAGATTTGAAAGCTGCAACTCCCACAGCCACATACAAACGAAGAGAAGAATTTCTTTTCTCTAGAAATCAGGTCTTCTATGAGATGAACTTCTCATGGCTTTTTGGTAGTAAGAGGTATGTTTTTCACTGAGTTGAATTCTTCACATATTGACTATGCATCCTATGAAATTACAAATACATTTAACATGAAATTGTCCTGATTTCACTATCCATTTTCTCATTTTCATCTTCTCCGAAGGATCTCACAATGCTTAATGATTGGGCAATAGAATGACAGAAGAAATTCAATGTCAATGGATGCAAAGTGATTCATATGGGGAAAAAAAGTGCCCTAGCTACATACAGAATGACAGTTTTAAAATTAGCTTCTAATGTTCAGGAAAGAGATTTAGGAGTGATTACTGATAAGTCCCTGTGAAAATCAGTTCATTGCTCAGCAGTGGTCAAAAAAGATTATTAGGAATTATTAGGAAAATAATAAAGAGCAAACAGAACAAAAAAAAGAAGCTCTGCTATCACATAAATTCATGATGCATCTGCCTCCTGGATATTATGCAGTGAAATCCCCGCAGCTTGGAACAAAGAGCTGAAAGTGGCCCAGAAAAAGGAAGAAGCAGGCTCAGTGAATGGGGTGATTTTTGTGAGAGGAAAGGTGAAATATGCCGGGTAATTTTGGCTTGAGGATGAGATGAAGCCTGATGACATCGTGAATGGTAATGGGGAGTTGAGGAAAGAGATTAATTATCATTCCTGACAATATAAGAATACGAGCTGATGAAATAATCAGCTGGGTGTTTAAAAAGGGAGCACTTCATCACCCAGCATGTGGTGAAGTTATGCAACCCATGGCCATGGGATATTATGGAGACCAAAATAATAAATGGGTTCAAAAGCTGATGGGGCAAAATTCAGAGGACAGGGCCATCAGTTTCAGTTCAAACTGGAGTTCAGGAGGAAACTCAGAAGTCACTACGCCACTGATGATCAGAATCTGTGAGGTTGGTCTCAGTGTCTGCATTGCTTGTCATAAGCTTCACTTCATCATTTCCTTCTGACCACACTCGGGTATAGAGCTAGGTGAATCTCTTCCTGTTCTTCTGTTATGCTTTTCTGTCATTATAATTTATGACTCAAGTGTTCATTTATTTTTATTTGCGTGCTTTTCCACATCTTCCATCACTGTATCGTGTGAGTCACCTAAACATACGGGTGAATTTGCCCCTCGCAGCTCTTCAGAATGGCAGAGAAACTGTGCCATCCCCATTTACAAGGGACTACTCATCCTGAAAAGAGTCTGCTGAGCTGGGAAGGCACCTTCCTCCTCCTCACAGTCTGTGTGGTGTCCTGAAGAAGTGGCTGTGCAGCTCCTCCCATGCCAGCCCTCCCAGAATTGGCTGCCTCTGATCTGGATCCAGTCCTTATGACTAAGGCACAATGAGAGATGAAAATAAAATCCCTCAGTGTGGCAAAACCCTCGAGTTCTTAGTCAACACTGAAGTGAATCCTATGTGGTTTGGTCAAAGTCCAGCAGCACATCTGTGGAAGAGGTGGGAACTGGATTCAACCTTTCCATGCTTGGATAGTAACCTGCAATTACAGATGTCAGCGCAAGACACCTAATATATCCTTCTTCAATCTTTCTTTTTTTTTTCTTGGTGTAACTTTTTCTTGTATCCACTGTGCTGTAATTCTGGGTTTTTCCCTTTATAGCAGTTAGTCTCTTGGCGTAGTCCCTGACCACAAATACTTTTGAGTGGAACATCTGTTTCTAATGTGTGCTCTAGAAATGTTACTTTCTGCAGTATTCCACTTTTCCCCCAAACGATATTTTTCCTCCTGTGCTTGCCCAGAACAGCTTGTAAGCTGATCAATATCTGAAGCAACAAAAGCTCCACTTGAGAACGAAGACTTCAAAAGCCGCATAAGTGATTTCCCAGAACTCGGGGTTGTTGCAGGAGAAGTAGTTTGCAGCCTGGCCGTGCACATGGGAACACTGCAGGGCTGCCTCCCTCCTCTTTCTCCATGCTGGCCTTCCCCACAGTCACCATAACTGCAGAGCCAATCTCAGCTTCTTTCCTTCCTGGGGGCCTTCTAGTTTTTTTGGTACTCTTTCATGTCCTCTTACAAGTCCCACGAGGAGTGGCTGAGGGAGCTGGGGCATTTTAGCCTTGAGAAAAGGAGGCTGAGGGGATACCTTATCGCTCTCTACAAGTACTTGCAAGGAGGGTGTAGAGAGGTGGGGGTTGGTCTCTTCTCTCAGGTACCAAGTGATAGGACAAGAGGAAATGGTTACAGGCTGCACCAGGGGAGATTTAGGTTAGACATCAGGAAAAATTTATTTATTAAAAGAGTTCTTGGGCATTGGAACAGACTGCCCAGGGAAGTGGTGGAGTCACCATCCCTGGAGGGATTTAAAAGTTGAGTAGATGAGGTGCTGAAGGACATGATCTAGAGGTGAACTAGGCTGGGTTAATCTGTGGTTGTAATCGATTATCTTGACCGTCTCTTCCAACACAGGTGATTCTATGATTATATTCTGTGTCCATGTAAGGCTATCCAGACATTCAGAAGAGGAAATATCGACACCCAGTTCCTTCTGCTGTTTCTCATTGCCGTTACAACTGCTTTTTTCAGAATTACTAACTTATGAGCCACCCTATGTTGTGTGAGTAAACAAACCTTCACCTACTTACAGGGCGAGCACTGCTGTATATAGAAGAGGCTGAATAGTCAGTAAAGTGGCAATACAGGATGAAGTAGGAATGTTTAATATACTTTCAGGCATGGGAAACATGAAAACCAGCCAAACTCCAGAGAAAACTGTAGTGCACTTCTGGTATGTAGCAATACAGATGAAGTAGATATTGTATGACTCCTGGCAGGAGTGTAGGAATATATAAAGTTTTATGTAGGGGACCACTGCACGCATGTGGGACATTCGGGTGCATCTACAAATCATGGGCTGGATGCCAAGCAGTGCAATGGTGCACACTGTAAACGGGGACCGGGGACTGAATTAAGTAATTAAAGCTGATTGTGACTCACATGCTGAAAGGATAAGCCGTGCACTGACACAATCCACCAAGTTGTTTAGCTCTGGAAAAGCAAAGCTCTTCAGCAATGGGGGAGGAGGATTTATTATTCCATTATTTTACCTTCACAAGCCAAGCTGTAGGCAAATACGATCCTGGTTTTTAAGAGTTTGCCTGAGTTGGGCTGTCTGACTTGCCAACCTCTTCATCATTACCATAAAGCGTGGAGAAATAGAGCATGGTTCAAACACATGAAAGAATTGTGGCTTAACCATTTAAAATCCTTTAGGCCTCCCACTGTTAAGAGATGAGCATACCCATGCATGCTCTGAAGACCCTGCTGTCCAGCTGCATCTGCACTGGCAGCTGTGCTGCAGCTGTGCAAGGTGGATCTTCCTCTGATGAGGTGCTCCCACCCATCCCAATGTAGGCACAGGAGAAGTGCTGACTGGAGGAGCCTGGGGTTTAATCCTTCAAGGAGCTGAGATTGAAACCTGACTCAGGTTCTGAGAGCTGCATGCTGAAAACTTTGTGGTTTACACTCTGGAGCTGGAGACTTGTTTCTCAAGCTCTGCCCTCTGAGGCACACCTGGGGCCTGAAATCTTTCCATTCAGCTGCCCTGTCTCAGTAACTTTCCCAGAACCCTTCTCTTCCTCATTAAAAAACAGAAGGACCTGAGAAGGTCTCAGCTCAGCCCTTGCCTCTATTTCCAGTTAACCCTTTCAGTAGTGTTTCTCCCTCCTCTCAACCCAGAAAATATACCTAATGCCTTTTTCAGTGTTAGGTTCCATTTTTCATTTGCTCATCCATCCTTTTAACACTTATCATGACCGTGAATGTGTGCCATATATGCCCATCTCCTGATATTTTAATCTGGCCCAAGTTTTGGGTCAGTAATAAGCAATAAGAAAAATTATTAAAAATGTTGTTATCCTTGACATAAACCAGAATTTTTTATTCCTCCAAGGCCATATTCCTAACATAGCTTCCTGGACACATGAGAAAATGCTTACACTGAGATTTTCTTTTGAGTGTGTTGAAGTGACATCAGTGGGACAGAGATTACCCCTCTCATTTAGCACATGATCTCTGTGATGAAACAGAGGAAAATTATGTGGAGGTCAACAGAAATTTCAGTATGTTACAAAACATGTCTGGAAAGCTATCTGTCTGGGAGAGTCACCCCAGAAAGACCTTGGTCACCTTGCATAGCAGCCCACAGCCTCTTTGAAACCTCCACAGAAATATATCTTAGCTTGAAGCGTGGTCTTTGGTGGATGCTGCACTGGTGCTAAATACAACATCTGGAGCAAAACTGCTGCAGTGCTGTGGCATCACCTTGCCCCAGCAGCAACAGGAGCATGGCAGCAGTGGGGAAAAGCTTCCATTGCTGTGGAAGAAACCAGAGGAATTGGCTGTGTAAAGGTGCAGGGATACAGCTTTTTGGTGTTTTCCAAGACTGTGTGACCTTGTCTTCAATATAAACAGTCCAGTGGAGAGATACAAAGCAGCCACTGACTTTGTCTGCTGCTTACTCAAGGAATCACAGGGACCATGGCCCTTGAGCCACTCAGTGCAGCTGTGTGGCACCAAGGGCACCTGGTCCTCAGGTCCGTGCACAGCAGGGAAACCCCAAGAAGAGAGGGCTGCTACCAGCACCTGACCAGGAAAAACTTCTCAGAAGTCAGAAAGATCAGGTTAGTAACTCAAGCACTTTAATCACCATCTTCTGTAAGAAATGCTGTGACAGGTACTTTTGTCCTCATTTGTTAAAGCTATTCTTTGATCTGAAAAGAAAAATCTCATTTTATAGGAATAGTGTTTTCTGAAAAAGGTATTTTGAACTCATTTAGACATAGCTGGCAAATTTTAATTATAGAGGAACACTTACTTTAGCACTTTTTAGTCATATTTTACTCCTCCGAAAGCGTGGCGGGTCTGAGTCAGCAGGATGCACAGCTGACTCCAGCCCAAGGAGAAGGCTGGGCAGAGCAGCCTCTAAAGCCTCCAGATGTTGTGCAGTATTTTCTTTTCAGCGGCCTTTTGTAACCCTCTTGGAGACTGGGTGATATACAGATTAAGGGGATTTTTAAATTTATTTTTTAAGGGAAAATCTAGAGAACAAAAATGACTAGGAACAGTACAGTTTCTGCTGGTCTGACTCAACGGCATCTGCTTCACATAAAGCACTGAGAGATTATTGAAATAAAGCAGGTGTCCAGGTTTCATTGATGAAAACATTTTAAGCTGTTTTCATAAGGACAAATGGCTGTAAGATGAAAATTGGCTTATTTTGAGGGAAACGCAGAAATCATAACAAACAAATGAAACAAAAGAAAGGAGGGTTCTCTGAACTGTCCTTTTTGAGCAGATTAGAAAGTCGGTGTTTTGGACACATACCTGAAAGACTGGTGTTTTGGAAGGAAATGTGAATGAAAGAAGGAAACCTGCACCTGGGTACAGAAATAGGGTTTGGCTGTGCTGCAGAGAAGGATGACAAGGCATTGGAGGGGTGGAAGTGAATTTTTCTTGTTCCAGAGTCTTTCCATAACACAACGCATAGATGCTAAATCAGCATGCCCTTAAAACACTAGAGGTGCATATATTTTTGACAAAAGCCTTGTCATCCTACTTGTCATTCTGATTTAGGCTTTTTAAGAAAACATAAAGCTGCAGTTGGAAGAAAAGAGAAAAGCCATATGGCAGACTACTGCCAAACAAACAAACAAACACATACAATGTAGATGCCAAACAGCTTCTGTGCAAACAAAAGGAGCAGAAAAACAGCCTCATCCCCTGTTGACACCACTACAAGCTCTCATGAAACAGTATGCACCTGGCTTTAACCTCCATTTAATCCTTCTGAAGAGACTTGCTCTTTTAGAATGTGTGCTCAAGGTATTTCCTGAAGCGTTCAGGTTTTAATAAGATCTCAATTTACAGAAATATAGATGTGAATAATGCTGGAACTGGCATTAATTTTGAGTGTTACCACCAAATTTTATACAGCTGAAATATTGTGAGACAGAAAGCAGCTGGCTGAGCAAGGGACTGTCATAGCTCAGGGATGGCCTCTATAAAGGACCCCTGTCAATCAGAACTAAAAGTCTGCTACTTGCTCACGCAGTGTCTGCTGTTTCCTCAGCCCTATGATGGCAACCTCTGGAGCAACCCTTACTCAGGCAAAGAAGGACCTTGCTTATTTTGGGTCTGCCAGGTGGTGGGTGGTTGGGAGGCTCTTCAGGAACCTGCAATTACAGTAAGTGTTCCGTATTTAAGGAGAGGACTGTCACATCAATTTAAAAGCCCTAGAGCACCACCACTGTACCTTTTTGTAAATGAGGAAAGAAATAGAATTCTCTCTCGTCTTCCTTTCATTAAAGAGGGAAAATGCACTTTGCCCATTGCAAAAGCATTTGGTCTAATGCAGGCTGCTGGATTGCACAGCACATACATACAACTGCACGCCACTGCACACGCACGTGTGCTCACAGGCAGCACCAAGCAGCATGCTGGAGAGGGACTTGAGCTTCAGGGGGCAAGTGGCTGGATGGAGAGACTAAGACTGCTGGGCCTAGGAAGAGAGGAGCAAACTGGTGCTGAGAGCAGAGGCAAGGGCAAAATCAGGGTTTGAAGGAACAGTTGGGAGGAAGGATGAGGCTGTTGCACTGCAGGCAGTGGAGCAGTTTGAGGGGCTGGTGACTGACAGCAGCCAGGAAGGTGCCTGGGGCTGCCTCTTGTCATTCCTACATTCCTCTGCTTCCATGTCGCCCTGCTTCCAGAGAAAGTCTGTGAACACCTTATCAAAGTGTCTGGTTTGCTCCTCTCTAGAACAGATTAATGTTGAAGAAAAAACTTACTGTCCCTGCCAGCCACCCTCCGTTCCCCAAGGCAGAGATCGGACCAAGGACTGTGCCGTGGCTCAGTACAAACACTCTGTGTCTGCTGATCTGACTCTCTGTGCTGGAAGTGACATACATGTAAAAGAGGAATTGACATGTTTCTTGCTCCCCATCCCCCTTTTTCCCCACATGGACTTGTAAAAACATGGTTAAGCAGGCTGTGCAGACAGACCTTTCTGAGTCCAGAAATGTGAGTACCTGCAAGGCCATAGCTGCCAGCCAGGTAGGCCTCGACTTGCCTTTTCATGTTTCCACTTCTATCTGTACTACAGACCTCAGCTACAAAAAAAGACTGTGACAGGTTATGGGTATGTTCACCCATGATAAAATAAGCAACTTAATGATTAAAATTAAAACAATTTACCATTGATGTGGTAGGTATTATTCAACACAGGAGAACTTGTGCTAATTGATTGTGTTAATCACATCCTCCCCTACTCATCTTAATCCCTACATTTAATTTTATTTGGGTTGTGCAGTTCCCTGGAGGAGCTGTGCTTGATCTGAGTGCAGACTCAGTTCAATTTCTTTGCATGCCAAAGGGAGTGGAAGAACGCACTAAGGATATGGCTCAATCCAAAGCAGAGAAGACAGAAAGAAGAAAAAGGAAAATAAATCTAGATGCAAAACCTAAAGTGTTGTCCTGAGTCTTATTATTGAAAAAGTACTAAATAGCTATGCCTTTTTTAGGAAACAAAACAGATGGAAGGAAGCTCTTTCTCACTGAGGGATGTATGTGGCACTCCCTGCTCCCACACTGCTGCATTCTCATCTCCTAGTGAGCAGGTGTCTGTGCCCATACAGGCGAACCAGGGCAGCCACAGCTCAGTGCTGCTTCTGGACAATGCATGGATGCTGTGTGGCAGAGTGCTGATGGGCATGAACCTAACTCATAGCCAGGAGGGTGCTAAGGTGTGAACACTGTGGACATTCACAGGTGGTGTTTGAGCCCAAGCCTTGGCCCTATTTGGTTTGCTAGTATTGACGTAGCTCACGGGTCTATGACCTGTAGACAGTACACTTTTCTTCTGTAAAGTCTCTGTGCTTACAGGATACAATAAGGAGAGGCTGCTAGATGGCAATTTCAGATCCACCTTTGAAATTCTTCACTTTTGCTACCTCAATTCAAATTCCTAACATTGCTCTAATGCAGTTTTTTTGTGAAATAATTTGCCTTAGCCTCAATTTAGAGTTGAGGGACATTAAAGTAATTTTGTGGAAGGTAAAATCCCAGTAAAATTGTGGAAGGAAAAAAAAGCCCAACCCAACTCTGTCTAGTCTTTTTCCTCATTATTTTTTGTAAGTGAGGTAATTAGCAGGGATTTAGAGTAGGTAATTTTACCCTTGACAATAAATCGGCAATCATTGTGATGAGGCAAATAGACATTCAAGCTGGGAAGAGAACAGCTGAAGTAGAACCCCAAGAGATTATAAAAGAAACCTGCTGATATGCTGGTTTCTGACTTTCCAGTGTCAGCATTAAGCAATGCTATTCAGGTTAAACAAACCTTTTTTCTGTGTGTAATAAAGCTTTGCTTCCAAATACTTTTTTGTACCTGGTGAGCAATACATGGGGATTTGTGAGAACAGATATAAAGCCACGTGGCTGATCTGCACGCTTGAATATTAACCAGCCCCCGAAGTTCAGCCGATTGCTAATTTATAATTTAGTTAAAAAACACAAAGCACAAGGTATAGACTCGGGAGGCATTGTTATTGCATATAAAGAGGGGTTAAACAAAACAACAGCCTATTGAAGGTTTGATTCGACCATCCCCTGGGATCTGGAATCCAAATAGAGGTGTTAACAGGGTGTGCTTTGTGGTGTGGCCACAAGAGACCAAGCAATGTCTTGAGGGGGCTGCTTTCATTCTTGGACAACAAAGCAGGGAAGACTTTAAACAATACAGTGTAAATAATTTCTTAAGCCACAGAGATCTTGATATTCACACAACTGGTGGAAATCCCTTTGCAGGACCTTCACTGAGCAGCACCTTTTGATTTCTTGCCACCACATCCCAGGAACATCCCAGAAATAAATAGACTCTGACACTGCACAACATCTTGGCCTCTCTATTGTCCTTGTTTGACACAGGTTACCTCTCTGCTACCCTTCCATGGAGAGGGGATGCTCCAGCCCTGCAGCCCATGGACTCACCAGCAGAAGGAGCTCCCTGCAGATGCCCTGTGCTCTCATCCTATGGGAGAATTTCACTTTGGAAGTCACTGTCAAACTACCCCTTCTCTGTTCTGAGGTGCACCATGCTGAGAGCCACTGTACTCAACATACATTGCAACAGACTTTAGAAACTCAACAATTTTTAATGTCAGCAAGGTTGCCTTTATTGATGATGCATTCAGTCTTGTTCTCCCCAGGCAAGTCTATTAACACACTGATAATGCTTAATCCTTGACCTGTTCCTAGACAGATAAGCAGCCTGGTACCAGGTCTAGTCTGCGTAGCACAGTAGCATGAATTATAGCACAATAGAAGACATTCCTAAGGATCTGAGCAGTTCATGTAATCCCAGCGGAATTAATGAATATGCTTCCAGATATTCCTTGTGTTGTAGCAGATTATTTTTATTAATGTGTCATATCTTTGAATGTTGTAATCACGTCCTAGCTCCAGGAAAATGCTCTGATCCCTGCTCCAAAGCTCTGAAAATATAATGTTAGTCACAAGTCTGTTACTGAGAGAGTAACTAAGAGAGTAAAGGATACAACATGAATCTGGTGAAGAGGAAGGTTACAGCTGCAAGACTGCTTTTTTTTGTTTTGTTTTTTTTTTCCCCAGGTGTATCGTAGGTGCATTGTCAGATTTAAGACCAGTTATTTTATCCTGTTAACACCAGATTGGAGTACACTCACATGTTGGTGCTCACTGCGTGAACTTCAAAGGAAAAGCTTTGCGGGCAAGGAAAGAATGAAGCCAGTTTTCCAAGAGAAGAGCCCATCAGCACCCTAGGCATGTTTTTTGAAGTAGTTGTCTACATGTTCCAGCTATTTTAGGGAACACTGGAGGACTTACTGGTTTCTCCAGGCCATGAAGTGGCATGAGAGACAGACAGCAGCATCCTCAATGACACAGTCTTCCTATACAAGGCAGGAGATGAGAAGCAATGTGCCATTTCAATTGCTTTACAGGTTTCCTCAGCTTCTCGCATTTGTGCTATGAATTCTGGTTGCTGCTCAATGCTGACCTGCAGTTCATGTCTGTGTTGTGAAGAGGGATGGAGATGGTCAAGGCTCTTCATTTGTGACCTGTATAAAAATTTAAACAACTGCTTTCCCAAAATGGCTTTGGAAAGAATGAGATTGGTTTGGGGAAGTGTCAGCATCCTGGTTTCAGCTGAGATTTCAGCTGAGAATTAATACTCTTCATAGTAGCTAGTATGGGGCTGTGTTTTGTATGACATCATTCTCGGCATGTAAAGCTGGGGGAAGAAGAATGAAGTTGGAGGGGGACATTTGGGGTGATGGTGTTTGTCTTCCTAGGTCAGTGTTAGTCATGCTGGAGTCCTGTTCTCCTGGGGATGGCTGAACCCCTGCCTGACCATGGGAAGCAGTGAATTAATTCCTTGTCTTGCTTTCCTTATGTGTATGAATTTTGCATTTCCTATTAAACTGTCCTTATCTCAACTCAGGGATCTTCTCTCTTATACCCTCCCAAGTCTCTTCCCCATCTCACCAGAGGATAAGGAGTGAGCGGCTGCGTGGGGCTGAGCTGCCTGATGGGTTGAAACCACTACAGTGAGAATCAGAGGCTGTTACTAAAAGTCTATTTGGCAAACTGTGAAAGAGAATATTTTGAAAAGTCAGTAGAAAATAGATCTTAAAACAGATACATTTTTCTGGATCTTCTAAGTTTTTGGTTTCTGAAAAGCAGTCTGTTACCGATACGAAAGAAATGTAAGAGGAGAAGGAAGTCATGACTAATCCTGGAGCTGAATGTGGATATGATGTCCTTCTGTAATAAAACCCTTGTTTCCTTTCATCTCTGTCTCCCTCCCTTCTCTGTCTCTCCCTCTCTCCCTTTATCCTGAGTTCTGGTACCAGCACAGTTCTTGCAACCATACAAATTCTTGTCTAGCCAGTTTTAAACTAAGCCCAGCCAGACAATGACACAGCCTTAAAACAACAGCCTTTGAATTCTGGCTGATTAGAAGAAAATAATTTTAAAAGTACTTTGAAAGCATTGGTGGATTCAGCCTAGCCAACAATGCAACGATAGCATTTCTATTTACTTCTCTTTTTTTTTTTTTTTTCATGACTTTTGTATTGAAATGCTTGCTAATTTAAAGCAGGAAAATCACTGGCTATGTCAGTATAATTTGCATCAATTAGTCACCCCGAAGTTGGTGCAATTCTATTTAGATCGTGCAAAAAAGCAATAGCCTAAGGGTCTCTCTAAAGGGAGACTAACAGACAGCCATAATACCTTGCTAAAAATACCTCATCGGTGAGCACAGGCCGTAGAGAACTCCCACTCACTGTGGAGAAAAGTAAAGAATATATCTTAAGAAGTAAATCTGTGTGGGTATTTTTGGAAAGTGTCTCATTGGTTATTTTAGCAGCAACTTAAAAGGGATTTAAAAGTGAGAATACTCTTGTCTAAAATACAAAAGGAAGAAGGACAAGAGGAACATAAATAGTAATGAAGTATAAACAAACTTTAACTACTAACATTTTCCCAGTTATGTAACTATTCTGATAAAGACACAGTAGTTGGTACTCAGAGTTTGTTTCAGGGCTGTGAGAGGTAACAGAGCCGTCCCTAGCTTTCTGCCATCCTGGCCATTTTGTTTCTCGACACTGGCTGACCAAGTGCCATGGAAAGGTCAGTCCTGCAGACACTCAGCCCCTCCTTGTGCTGCTTTGGCCCAAGGGAAGGCTGATGATTAGGCTGTTTCTACACATTGCTTTAAAAAACACCCCAAAACAGCCAATAAAACACAAGCTGTGATGGTAGAGGTAGGTAGAGTTCTTTCACTGTTATTTGGGTGCTCTAGCATTTACATATTACTCACAAATATCATACAGTCAGGTTTGTTAATCTTTCACTTACAGCCTTACCTTGGGCCTGCCCAGTTTGTTCTGATCGTGCAAATTCACAGTTACAGATTGGTACTTGCAAAAGCAGCGGTGAAGAAGGCAGGTGCCATTTTGGGAATGTGACAGGTCACGGGGCTGTTTCCAAGATTTAGCAGGCGATTACATTGGCAGATTTTAATCACAATTACGGAATTTCAAACTCTTGCCTTGGCAGTGTGGATGCAGACACAGCGATTGTGACAGAGTGTGAGTGCCTACTGTCAGTAACAAAACTCTTGGGCCCTAGGTGTGTCCTCTTTGCCAATATGAGGACTTGCTTGCAGCTCTTGGGAGGAAAGCAAGCAGTGTGCTGCTCCTCAGTTGTTGGGAACATTTTACCCTTCTTTTTATTACTTGCTGTGGGGAGAACCAGCGATTTTTTTTGTACAGATACAACTACAATTTCTGTTTGGATTTGTATTACCTGGAAATCAAACCAGAGCCTTGAAAGGGCAGGAGGGCGTATATCACAACTCTCTGGAGTCTGAGTGGCTACGGTGCATCTGCCTATATGGAAAATGTTTTTTAAAACATGCTTGCTATGAGGACTAAATGGCAACATGGGCTGTCTGCCAATAACCTCAAATCTGTAGTGTGAAGTAATTCAGTCTGCTTGCAAGCTGAGCTCCAGCATTCCTCTCCTGTATAGACTGTCAATTTCTCCGTGATTTACTAAGAGTAAGTAGAAAGCATATTGTATTAAAGCAGCATCTTCCAATCATGGTTTCTAAAGTAGAATGCCAACATTTTATTCACTGGCTCACCAACATTGTTCAGATCTACTTTTAAACTTGATATACTGTTGTGAGCAACAGGCCTTCATCACTGATGGCAGCTTTCAGCCTAAGTCACTGCTAGATATAGCTGCTGCTCTCCATATATCATCAAGTAGCTTGAAGCTAATTCATTACCAGAAGGCTGGTGTGTGTCCTTTTTGTATTTTTCCATCTTATCTAAATTGCTGAAATCATGGACCAACAAACACTTGGAAGTCTGAAAGTATCAAGCAGAGTTTCATCTGGCTGGTAAGCAGGGATGCGAGTGACAATTACGATTTGCTTCTTACCAAATCCTGTAACAGAGATGATAGAACATGTCCCTGAAAAAGCCTTTGCTGTCCTCACCAAAAGCAGACACAAAGCTTCTGAAGTTGAGCACAGGAAATAACACTTTATGACCCACTCCAACATCTACCACGTGTGAGTTTACAAACCTGCGGTCTGAAATACATTTCAGTCTTGCTCCTAACTGCATTCAGAGCGGGTCCTTGGAGGCTGAAGCCCTGGTGTGACTTTCAGTCCAGCCCTGCTGAATAGTGTGACATGACATTGCCTCATGGAGGGCTGCTGCTGAAAGAAGTGGTCCTGCTCCCCTTCCCCCCATCCCCAGAGCAAGGCTGCTTGATCCAGCTGCTTCCTTTGCACCAGCACTGCTGCGTGTCCAGCTGCATGAAATGCTGGTTCACAGGGAGTTCAGAGATCAAAGCATCAACTGAAGAGCTGCTTGGCTTGTGTTGGCTGTTCAGGTGGTTATATCATTGCTGTCTGTAGGGAAAAGGGTGGGGAAGCATTTCTGGAGAGAGAGAGGGTAGACATGCCCTTTTTGGAAGTGGAGATGTTGCATCACAATGCGCTTAGGGTTGAATGTCATGGTGTTGGAGTGCAGAGACCATCCCATCCATGGTGAACACATGGGCTGCTTGCAGGGAAAACTACTAATTTATTTATTTTTCTCTGTGTTTGTGGTCCAGGGAAGCCTGGATTTCACTCGCCATACAAATGGTGACACCAGACTGTGTCTGGCCCATGTCCAAAGGATATCCACATTTTTGAGGACAGGTTGTAAAAGAGAACAGTCCCACAGGTTGCAAGACAAAGCAACATCTCTTGATTAAAGATTTAGTTTTTCAGCTGGAGGTAACACTCCATGTGATGTCTGCACCTGATCAACCTGCCAAGGGAGAAAGGGTCTGGAGGAACAGCAGCATCCCCAGGGTGGTAACTTATTTTGTGCCTTGCCTAAGGAGCTGGAAAGCAAGGACAGTGTTTGAGTTCAACACGGACTGCTCAGGCTTTCCAGGCTCTTAGGGCTCAGATCATGGCTCTTGAAACTGAGACAGAGCCTGACAGCACTTCAGCTGGATGAAATAAAGAGAGCAGCAACTGGAGCCAAGCCAGGATGCAGTTAGCAGAAAGAGAGAGCAGGAGCTTCCTTTTCATTTTTATAAACTTGTTACAAGACTGTTTTATTAAGCTTATTCTTTCTTTGCAGAACGCTGATCTACTTTTAAGAAGGGTTTCAGGCTGACTGGCAAACTGTTCCACCTGCGAGGAAACACTGATCCCAAATGCCTATCTGCTCCTATGTAGCCCAGCAGCAGGTGTAAGGCTGGGGTGCTGAGAAGATTAGGAGGTGGAATCTCACTTTTGAGATGCACAGTGACTAGCTTCTCCCTTGGAGATAAGCTCTAGCCACCATAGCCTGTGATTCAGGAGATTGGGCTCTACACAAGGTCTCCTCAAATGCAAAACAGTCAGGAACAGGGAAGGGCATGTAGTAAAAGCCAAAATAGAGATGGGTTATTATAACTTTGCAGTACTGCCATGGTCGAGTTCCCTGAAATTTAACTAAAGGAAGGCTTCCTAGAAACTCTGTTGTGAAACTGGCCTTTTTTTTTTTCTGTCTGGTACAGGCTGCAGGAATGCCTTTCTGGCAGGTGAGGGGCACACCGGGAATCCTCAGGAAAATTGGGACTGTCTATGGGTACAGACAGGCAACACTTCTGGAGCTGGAGTGCACCTGCAGCCTCCTGGCAGTGAGACTGAGTGAGAAAGGAGGATCCCGGTGGAATAGCAGCAGCTGTTCCTGGAGTGTGCCACACAGAAAATAAAGTTGCTGTGATGAGGAAATTAGAGGCCAGTGTGAGGATGCTAAATAATCCTGATCTCAAAGAGCTACAGGCAGAAAAGGAAGAGTTAGAAGAAAAATATCAGAGGACTGGGGAAGGGATATATATGAAGGAGGGGATAGCAAGACATTCCCACATGCAAGTGAAGACTTGATTTTAAGCATAGAGCAAGGAAAAAAAAATTACTGTATGGAAGCAGTTGAAGTTACACACTGAAAATATGAACCAGCCAAGCATCTTCCCTCTGAGGAGAAGTACCAGGCAGCATGGAACTACGGTGCTATTGATGGGAGTGTGAGTCTCTCAGTATCCACCCTAATAACATCTTTGGACTCTGATCTGCAAGCTGCCCAGTGATACCAGCAGCCATGGGAACAGAGAGAAATGGGGATCTGGCCCAACCAAAGCAGAGGTAAGGATTTCTGGGAGACTCCCTGTGGAACAGAGCAAATCTTGTTTAACAAGAGGGTACTTAAATCTGCATTGAGATCATGGGCAAAATACCAGGTGATAGGATCCAGAGGTTAAGAACAAGGGGACTTAAGTAAGACTTAAAGTAAACTGCATTGATGCAACTGCATTGATGCAACTTGAATCAATTTGTATTTGATTTGGTTAACAATCCCCAAAGCCTGTATAGATACTTGTATTTCAGGGGGATAATGGATTATTCCAGGTTAGGTCAAACGAGAAAAGAATTTATTCCAGACAAGATTAGACAGGTGCTCAAGCTGAACTTGTCTGTGAAGCTGCTGCCCCTTTGTGCTTTAAGGACTAAGTGGGCAGCTGAGTTAATTCCTACATCCTACAACTGATGGGCTGTAACCTTTAGCTGAGGACAAACCTTTGAAACAGGTGTGCAAGCTGTTTGCTTCTTAAGCCACAGCAGTGTGAACCACTCACAAAACAAATCAAACATCTTCTTGGAAAGAAGTTTCAAAAAGCATCTTATATGTTGCTGTTGCTTGATTGCATCAGCTTAAAATACATCTTTCAATCAAATTGGTGGAAAAATCACCTGTAGTCTAGTCTTTAAGCAACATGGTCCTCAAAAATTAATCTGGCCTCAGACTGAGGAATGAATAACAGGAGAGGAATTATCTTAGATACTAATCTTGAGAGTGACTCTGATCTTCTCCAAGTTTAACTTAATACAGTGCCATCGATATCAAAGCAGATGGTCTTCCTTTACATAGAGATAAATTTGATAGGCTGTTAATTTGGTATTACTCAACCAGATGTAAGGTTTTCATAACGTTACCAGTTTATTAATAGTTGAAAAAATGAAACTTTAGATTAGTGTCAGGGATGTGGGAGAGAAGCAGAATGAAGAATGGATAAAGATGGTAATATTTGCCCAGGGCAGACGATTAAAGAGCAATCTACTTTAACAGTGTCAGCTATATATAATTTCTCCTGCCTACCATTGCCACTCTTTTACACACCTCAGGGGCAGAGTTGGCATTGTTCACAGAGCTTCTATGTGGTTTCTAGTTTCTATGAGGTTCTCTTATTATACTTTTTTATTTTTGCTTCCCCCCGCCCCCTTCTCTTTCTCTGGAGAGCAACAGGGGAAGCCACCCCCAGACTCTGCAGAACAACACAATGAAGTTAGGCCTGGTACTGGCAGGAGGGAGTAGAATGTTGTTGCACAGCTACTACCTTTCCCCTCTCAGGCAGCGGGCTGCGTGCATTGCTTTGCCAAGATGACAACTCTTACTTTGATTTTTCAGACATGTTAATGTATTATGTTGATTTTCCTAAAGATGCCATCAGCTTCTCTTTCCCACTTAGTTATTTAGCAAACTTTCCTGCGTCTGAGAGGGAAAGAACTTTAATTTTTCAGGAATCTGTATTAAGTTAATGTCTGTCAAAATGTTCTCTTACATTAAAAAAGTCTAAGCTTCTCACATGTACAAGCATCCCCTGTAAAAACATGTCTGAAATGATACCTGCTTTGGGAATAAACTGTGTGCAACTTCTTCAGTCTCTCAGTGGCAGTCACTGCTTTCTGAAGTTGAAATATGGCTGTACTATCCAGCCAGCCTGCTAAACTCTGCCATGTGGCAAGGTGTGTGCCATCCCCCACCCCATTGTTAATGTTATGCTACAACACCAGTGATGTTGCATGTATAGTTGATGGTGGCTTTTTCTCTCTCTTATTTTTCTCCTTCTTTTCTTGTTTTTTCATCAGTCAAGAAGCCTGACATGTGTCTTTCATTCCAGTGTTGCCTAACTGAGGATGCTGGCTCTTGGTGGGGTTTGCTCTTTCTGGTGGCTGACCAGAGTTCCCATTGAACTCCTTTTGCAAGAAGCCTCCAGTTAAGAGAGGTTATTCAGAGATCATAGTTGCAGTGCAACACAGGGATAAGTGTGGAAGGATGGGATTTATCTGTAGATGGCATTTCAAGAAGGTTGACTGTCTATCACGTTGGCATGTTTTAAAAATTTTCTGGTTTGGCCTTCATTTCTGTGATCACGTAAATTACAGAATGTGTTATGGAAAATACTTTAAATAGTAATCCATAACTGGGGATAAAAATTTAGATACAATTTACTTAAGGATTGAGTTTCTTTAGGGATACAATCACTTTTTATACATTTTTTTTTTTATAGTGTTTTATGGCTCTGGCCTTTGAAAGACATCTGTCTCTCAAAGGTACTGCAATTCCATGTCTGGACTTGGGAGAGTTTAAGGCATGCCATGAAACAGCATCACTGATGCCTCGCTTGAAAAAACATAAGGAATTACTTCATGTGTATTTTGAAGAAATATGGCCTTAAAACTGTATGATTTAATTCCAAACATTCTGTTTTGCATTTTGTGACCAGTGAACAGTAACAAGCTATTCACTCCTGCTGGTAGCTGTGAATAGGACCTCCCAAAGATGCATGTTGACAGAGTCCTATTTTCATAATCTCCATTTTTTGTCTGCCCGCCTGGAAAATTTACAGGGGTTTCCATTGCCTTGTTATATAAAAACTTTTTTCTTTTGCCCATCCTCTTTGGCCTCTGGTACTTTTGGGTTAGAGTTTCCTCCATGGACAAATATAAGGCTAGTTTACACAAGGAGTGTATATGAGTCCATGCCTCCTCTTTCCGAGGCTTAGACAGAGGTTTCAGCTGTAAAAGATAAAGCATCTGGCAATTCTTAGTATTGATTTGACTATTTCTTGCTTTTTTGTTGCACAAAAGTTAATTAGTATATTTGTCTTTCAAGAAACTACTTTTAAGAATATCTTTAATATTACTCCTAAATCACTATCCAAATATATGAAACTTAGAACTGAACTGTAAGACTAAACAATTATAAGCTTCATATAAGAAATTATCAGTTAATAACAATAACATGGTGGTTTGACCCTGGCTGGAGGCCAGATTCCTACCAAAGTTTCTCTATCACTCCCCTCTTAGCTGTACAGGGGAGAAAATACATGTTGAGAGGCTTTGGAGTCGAGATAAGGACTGGGAGAGATCATTCTGCAATCAGCGTCATGGGCACAACAGACTCAACACAGAAGGAAGGCAAGAAAACTCTCTCATTTATTACACTGCACTACACACACACAGAAACCAGAGTCAGATAATCAAGTACAAACAGCTCTTAAAACACCCCCCACCCCTCCCTTCTTTGTAGACTTCACTTTATTCATGATGTTTCTCCTCCCCAGGATGGCACGGGGGAAAGAGGGGAAAATAGGGAATGGAGGCTTTAGTCTTCAGTCAGTTCCTCATGAGTTGTTCTCCTTCTCGGGGCGGGGAGTGGGGTGGGGGTGAATTTCTCTCCCCCTTTGCCTGTGCCAGTGTGGGGTCCCACCCACAGGAGACAGTCCTCCATGACCTTCTCCATGTGACTCCTCTCCCACAGGGCCTCGGCTCTTTACCAACTACCCCAGAGTGGGTCACTGCTATAAACTCATAGAATGTCTCTCAGTCTCTTAGTCCCATGCTTCTGGCCCCAGCCTAGTCCCCCAAAGAGTCACAAACTCTGCCAGAAAACCTGCTCTGGTATGGGCCTCCACCTCTCTGTCTCTTATCTCTCTCCATGGGTTGCAGGTGCTGCCAGGGGCTTGCTCCAATGTACGTCTCGGATTCTTCCATATCCCTCTACCTGCTCCATGATGGGCTCCTTCCCAGCCCAGGTACCTCTCCATGGGCTACAAGTGAGATCTCTTTGTCCTCCATGGGCTGTGGGGGGACACCTCCTCCACCATGGTACTCTTCACAGGCTGCAGGGAATCTTTTCTCAGCGCCTCTTCCTCCCTCTCTTCACTGACCTTGGTTTCTTACATCTTACTCCATTCTCCGGTGGCAAAATGCGGCTGTTTGGGTTTTTCTCTCTAAAATGTGATTCCCAGAGGCCTGTGACCGGCGCTGATTGGCCCAGTCGGCCTTGTCAGCAACAGGGTTTGGGAGTTCGGCCTTGGGAGCCCAGCTGGGATTTACTCTGTTGGAACCGTAAGAAGTTTCTAGCTGCTTCTTAAAGAAGCCACACCCACCACAAATAACAAAACCACTTTTCATTTCACTTAATTTTTTAAAGTATATCATTTTCTAGCATAATGTTGGACATCAAGCTAATTGCTCGAAAGATGCAAAGCTAAAATGCTGTTTGTTCCTACCTTTTAGTGCCAATATATTTTCAAACAAGCCTTATGGTTTTGCTAATGGAAAACAGCCTTTCTGTTCTGAAGTTTGCCTTAAGGCCTTAAATGCAGCCCAGGCTGATGTGACAAAAGCCATCACCCATTCAACTGCTCTGTGATCAACTAGAAAATGTAGAGCTATAGAGGTTAACTGTTCAGCTGTCTGTCACAGTTGACACCTGTGCTGAAAGTCTTAACAACAACTTCAAAGAGGGAACTATGGGTAGTTAATACAAATGCTATTTGAGCACCACAGTGTCATCACTCATGCTTATATAACTGTCTGTTGGTCTCCATAACATCTATCATATGTTTTTTACACTGATTTTATGACATCTGGCTACCCAGTATGGGATTAGGCGAAGCATTTCTCACTTCTAACCCCTGGAGAGGTGCAGGTTGGTGAGCCAAGCATTTGAGAGGAATCACAGAGTCATAGAATGACTATGTTGGAGAAGACCTTTAAGATCATTGAGTACTACTGTACCTGTCCTCTCCTAAACCATATCGCTTAACACCTCATCTCCCCATCTGTTAAATACATCCAGGGATGGTGACTCAACCACCGCCCTGGGCAGCCTGTTCCACTGTCCAGCAACTTTTTCAGTGAAGAATTTCTTCCTAACATCTAATCTGAACCTGCCCTGGTACAGCTTCAGGCCATTCTCCCTTGTCCTATCACTCGGATGAAGAGACCATAGCCCACCTCTCTACAACCTCCTTTCAGAAATTTATAGGCCCTGATAAGGTCTTCCCTCAGCCTCATCTTCTCCAGAAGAGCTTCTGTGGAGACTATGTCTCCTAGGAGATCATAACTGGAGGTAAAGCAGAGCCTGTGTCTGCAGGGGCACATAAATGGACAGCACATGATAAACAGCTCAGGAGAAAGAAACTTCTGGTGGATCACCTGGAATAGTACAAAAACCTGCCAAAATGTTCTAGCAAGACTGTGATTTATTAAGATATCTAAGGGGAAAAACTAGCCCAGTTAATGGGCAAATGCTTCAATGTCTTCCATTACATGAGAAAAGATGAGGGTCTTTGAGGACTTATTTTGCTTTCTCTAGTTTTGGTATTATTGATCATAAACAAATGCTGAAAATCATTATGTTGAGAGAATGGGTAGGAGCAGATTTTGAACTCAACTGTTGGGATTTTTTTCATTGAATGCTTCTTTTACAGAAAAAAATAAAATTATCAGGTAGTATAAAAGATTTGAAAAACTGAGGTATATGCAAGTTAGAAGATGAATTGTATTAAAAAGTATCTTTTCATGCTTTGTAGATCAGGGTTTTCTCTTTGACAAAAGAATAAATAATCTATTTTATATTTTCTTCAAGTTTTTTCATTATGGGAAAAATAAGAATAGAAAATCTAGAATATTAGAAAAGTGATACTTGAGGTGCTTAATTAGCTTTCATTGTGGAGTGCTCTTTTTATGTATAGAAGATGTATTAAAATACTCCCGGTATTGAAAAATGTAGCCTGCTGAGTAAAAAGACCCTTCTGACATGTACAGAACTTGTGAAGATCCTTTTGCATTTAGTTGGGGCATATTTAGACCTCTCTTCTGAACATATTGAACAAATAGGTAACTTTGTCAATGATGGGAGGTGATAATACTTAAAATGAATTGTGTGGAGCTACCACAGCTTCTTCTTAGCCATGTGTGTGGGCAGTTGTTTCTCTCATTGCAGTCTTCACCAAGGGAGAGAAAAGTGGCAAGGCTTGTAATGTCTGGTGGTATGCCTTTTAAAAAAGGAGACTTTCTTGGTTCATTGCTTTTGGATGCCTTTCCCATTCTCTCTGTCAATTATCACAACTGATATTTTCCTTGTGGAAAAAAAAGTAATATCAAATCCATCCAGGGAAGGAAGGGGATCCTTTCCCAAAGCATTTCAGGTCTTTTTGACACATTTGAGAGCTGGAGAAGAATCATTCTTTTACTGGGTTAATGGGCTGGGTTATAACAACTGTTAGTTGGAAACAATTGGCTTGCTTTTCAGATATCCAAGCATCATTTACTTAAAGATACAACTTGTTGCAGTCTTTTGACTTAACATCAATGTAGGCTGGTCAGAAGAGCTGTTGCCCAAAGGCACAGGGCAGGACAACCTTGTTTCTGTTTTCCAGGGTAAGATGCCACTGCCAAAATCATGGCTAATTAAAAAAAAAAAAANAACGAAAAATCCTCATCTTTTAGTCTCTAACCCAAAGTCAGTACTTAAGCCACAGCAGGAACAAATCCTTGTCCTGACTCTGTTTTTGTTCACCTGCACCCTCTGGTATTGGTTCCTGGCTCACGTTAACCTCTGCCTAGCTGAGCTGTTGACAGCTGCTGTTTTCTAGAGACAGATCAGAGACTCTGCAACTTTCTACTGCCTCTGTTCGGTATTTTAAGGGCAGGATTAGGCTAACTCCTGCTTCTGTGTGAGGTCAGGCTGGGGAAGATGCCAGCATTTCTTCTTATTTCCTTTAGAGTAGATAAAACCCTTACTCTACCAGGGACAAAAAAAATGCCTAACAATTTCCCTGCCTGCCTTCTGCTCACTCACCTGCAAGGAATCCCTTTCTTTAATGGTTTATCTGGCAGCTATAGCACACTGTTCTTCACAACATGTACCCCCACCCTGTGAAAAAGGTGCTGCTCAACGTTGTGCAGATGCATCAAGCTCCTGACAGCAACACATTTTCACTTTCTTGAGTTTGCTGAGGGTTTGGTAGCAAGTGAAACCTGGTGAGGTTTTTGCTCATTTGAGTATGAAGCCTGATTTTTCATAGCAGACATGGCTGAAACAAAGCAGCTGTATTTAACAGGGAGAAGGGGAGGGAGCAAGACCTGTTTTGCTTTTAGAATTGAAGTTTTGATTTTTCCTAATGGTATTGTAAGCACATAGCTTCTTTTCTGGTGACTGGGGTATTCTCCACCCAAGCTAAAACACGTTTGTGGCTAGGACAGGGAGCAGTGTCAGTTCTACTCCTGAGAGCACACCCCACACAGGCTGAACCTTCTCTTCAGAACGTGTATAAGCCGCGGGTGAGAGGGGGGCGTGGGCTGCAGCTGAAGCTCACACTGGTTCCTTATTGTTCCTGTGATGGTGTTAAGAAAAGGCTCAGCTGGTAGTTTGCTAAGCTTGGGAAAAGAAGCAATGGACTAAGTATTTTTGCATTTATTAAAGAGCAGAAGTCAATTACAGCACCTCCCAGGAGCAAGGGTAATAGGGGCAGGAGATGCAGTGGTAGGTCTTTGCCAGTTCTCCCCTTTGTTCAGCACAGTTACATATCCAATTGTATATCTTGATTTATATTCAATAACCTGAATGTATGCCATGCTGTGGAAGAAACCTACCTTGAGCTTGAAGTTTAAAAGCGGACTCACATTAAAATAATTCAAATACAAAAGACCTCCTAATTTTTATTGGGGATGTATTTTTGTTTCCTTCCATCGTTGTATAACACACATGAATATGAGGGAAGTCTTTGTTCTCTCTATCCAGGGTGTAGTGCAGAACCACCGTGGCCCCTTGTACTGACGTTACAAAAACCAAGCTTTGTCTACAGACTGACTATGAGGAGTGCTGTCTGCCAAGAACAATGAGAATTAAGTCAGGAGGGCATAAAAGGAAAGTTTTAAGCTTTGCTTTTGGTTTCTCTAACTAAATTAGTTATTACTCTTGCTGTCAAAGGAACCAGATCAGCACAGTAAATATTCCAGACTTATAATGATCAATATTGCAAAGTGGTAAAGCGAGTCCTGAAGCTGGGAGTTAGGAGCACTCAGGTCTTTTAGTTCTGCTCCTAAGTGGAGGAGATCACTGATTTTTTCACTGTTAAAATCTGCTATGCCTCTATGTATTCCTTTTGGAAGTATATGAATCCTTTTTATTATCATTACTACCACGTCAGATGCAGAAACCCAGAAGATGCCCACTTTCCCAGGAAATTGTTGCTATCAGAATGAGAGGCAGCTGTCAGAGGCATCCAGGAGATAAAGCAACACAAAGAAGAAGTGAAAGACTATCAGCAGGAGAAATGGTGGTGTCAGCATACCAGGAATTTTTTAACCATTGACTTTCATTGCTGGTGATGAAAAAAATCATTTTCCACTGCTAATTTACAAAATCCCATTGACTTCAAAAGGACATAACTTATGCCTTTAAGGACAAATGCAGAGATGACTTGGTCTAATACTACTACTGCTACTGAGGACTCCCTAAAGCCTACTTAGGTTGTTACTTGATTTGGTTATTGCTTATTTATTTCTGTGATGATAATTGACAGTTTTAGAAGCCTCATACACAGTCACAAATCACCATCTTTGGTCTAAAAACTTATTGACATCAGATTAATAAAGAAAACTAAGAGCCGCTACTGGCACTGCTAAATGTTGTCAAGCCAAAAGATGGTTTACCTTTGTAACATGAATCTGAGGATCTACTAACCTGTGAACCTACTAGTTGCTTGCAAAAGTCAGCTTAACATGTGCTTCAGGAATAATCCCAGCTTTTGATTTATCACTGCATTGTCCGTTTGTAGTCAAGATGATTCATATACCTGTAAGAGTAGGATTCAAGTATATACCTTATAGCGGCCTTCCAGTACCTGAAAGGTGCCTATAAGAAAGCTGGGGAAGAACTGTTCATGAGGGCATGTAGCAATGGCACAAGAAGTAATTTTTTTGAACTAGAAAAGGGGAGATTTAGGTTGTATATTAGGAAAAAGATTTTCAGTATGAGGGTGTGAAACTTAGGAGTTTCACATCATTTAACTATGTCACACTGTAGGTATTGACCCCAGCCCTAATCACCCTGGGGTCACTATATGGCAACCTGGAGAAACAGTAATGTCTTGCATACAACATCTCTCAACTCTTTTAGAAGTTAGCTCTGAACAAGACAAAGCAGTTACTTATCTCTGTGGACTATGAAGGAAACCTCAAGAACAAGTTCCAGTGTGGATGTTAACAGTGTAGACATAGGTATTTGGTTTCATGATTTCCACCCCAGTTCTGGCCTGAGTGCTCAGAAGTGTTTCACTGAGCAGCCTGAGGAGGGCTGGCAGGGGCTGGCCATCCACAGATGCTGGGCTTTCTCACAGAGGACACTTGGCCCATGACAGGGACACTGACTATCCAGCTTGTTAGGATGGTGAAGGACAAGAAGGAAGAGCCATCTGAGTTTTATGTGATACCTCTTCACAAAGACAAAATATATTTTGGGTATTTTCTGTTCTTCCCTCTGATCATGACTGCAACTGACTGAGCCTGAAAAGCCACTGGACTTGCTGGGGGATGTTTTCTTCTACAAATGGAAGAAATTATGTCACATCCAAAGGACATAATTCAGATGTCCACCTGGACCCCAGCTAGGACTTTTTTCCCCTTCAGGCAGTGTCAGCACTGCACAAAGGGGAGGAGAGAGGAACCATCTCTCCAGGGTCCTGGTGGGTTGGGGTCATTTTGCTCTGTCTTGCTCTGGATGGCAAGCAGAGATGTACCAGGGAGGTGGTCCATGTCCATGTGTCTGCTGGTAGTGATGCAGCCACAGGGAAGTAGAAGGGAGAAGTGAATGCCATGGGTGGCCTTGTGCTGTCCCCAAAACACAGTGTCTGTGAGCATGCAGCCAACCTACTCTGCCCCTGAGGAGGAAGCCTGCATCCCCCAAGGGTGGGGAACTGTCCTTTAGCAAGGTGGTGTGCAATTATATAGCACTTAGAGGGAAATATACTTCCTTAATGGGGCCTTCAATGAGCCCAGGCTGAAAGGGAACAGCAGGTTTGCCCTTTCCACTCATTGTGGTGTTTTCATGCCACAAAATAAGCCCAAATGTGTCCTCCCCATAATTAGATCTCACAGCTGGCCCCCTGCCCCTCACCAGCAGCAGTCCTGCTTCCCAACAGACCCCTGGGCAAAAGCACAGCAACCCCACCAGCTGCTTCTTCGCTGGGTGCATAGAGATGCTTAGGGGTAATGGAAGGTAAGCTGCCAGAGCAGGAATAAATAAATAGAGACGGTCCTTCGCAAAAAACGTTGAAGAGGCACACAGGGACCCTCCGCACATCACCTGCGCCCTCCCTCCCTGCAGCTCTGCCTCCCTGAAGCTGCAGGAGGCTTGGCTGGATTGTGTGCTGCTCTGCTGCTCTTTGCCGAAGGGTGGGATCCTCCTCCAACGAGCAATCAGTCAATGGTAAATGATAAGGGAAGGCTGCTGAGGCTTCACTAACTGCGTTCATTACAAACGTTGTAATTGTAAAGATTTGCTATAATTCAGTTAGCTGCCCTAAAACCCTTGGCAAGCCACATTATTGAAATGATTATTGTTACAAGATTGTTGTAAATTGAAGTCAATCATCCAGACGTGAAATTGTCTTTCTTATATCTGTGTGGTAGGCAACAGTTTTCCTCCTTTTATTTCTTCAAATTAAAATCTCCTGGTTATAGTACTTGGAGTATCGTATCGGACAATGGGATCCCTCCCCCCCTCAAAAAAAAACCAAACCCAAACGGCAATTTAAACTTTTCATCTCCTTAACAGAGAAGCACCAATTCCTTCTAGTCTGAGAGCTCCCACTGTTACTGCCAACAGTATTTTGGTGCTCTAGAGAAACAGATCGCATAGGTGCAGCTGACTGCACTCTTCAGTCCAGCTGGATTAGACCAGAGCTTGTCCACCTGCGCCCTGTGAGACTGGCTGCAAACCAAGCAAACTGGCCAAGGAAAAACAGACATGGACATTTCCAGACATGTGCCAAATGAGCACATCACAGAAAGGTAATTCATAAATGTACAAAGTTTCAGATGATCTTTACCTCTACTAAACTGATGAGCTGCTGTGACAGCCCTGTGCAAGTTGACCTGCTAGTTATTTTTAGAAGAGGGTGCCTGGATTTGAAGTGATAGAGGAACACTGGACTAGCCCATCTCTTGAGGTTCTGAAAATCTTTACTCCTGCCTGGTGTTCGGGCCTGGCATTTATTGCAGTCTGAGGAAATAGGTGATCCTTGCCACTACTTATGGTCCCACTGTGTCCCTCTGATGCTTGAACTGCGTAACTGTCATGCAGAGGATTTTGTGCATGTTTAGAATGTGTCACCTCTCATGGGCACAGGCAGGTGGATGGCTGGAGATTTTCCTGGCCATTACGAATGCCAGTTCAAGGGTAGGAGATGCTGTGCTTCCAAAAGAGATAGCAATTAGCCCACTACATAAAGAAGCTAGTAGATAAACCAGTTAGAACTTTTCCTGATGTCTAGGTCAGTAGCTGTGGTGGGCTTGCTGTGATCTCACAATGGGAGTGGTTCCCTTTGCTTGCTAAACCGTGGAGATGTATACATGTCAGGTAAAATACAGTCCAGCATAATTGTTGACCATGGCTTTTGTGGTGTTTATGTGCCTTCTGGCACTGACATCTCAGTAAAAAAGAAAAGCCGTCCCTATGCTCTTCATAGGAGCTGTGCACCACATAAAAACAGGGGAGCAGGAATGAAAATGAACTTTGTATCAGTGAGTACCTCTTTAGACTTCACTGACAATTACCTGACTAAACAAGGATAGGTGTCTCTAATTCTGGGTTTGTATCTTTCGAGAAAATGGATTGGTCCTGATGCCTCCTGTGGCTCCCTTGTAAAGTGAAAGCACCTTGTGCTGCTATGGAGATTGTGGAAACAGGCACTTCATCTCTGTCTTGCAAAATTCTTCAAAAATCTCCTCTGATAAGCAAAGACTCGTGTTATTTTGTAGCCTCAAGTATAGCTCGATTCCATCACCCATGAAGAAAACATTGGGAAAAGAGGCAGAAGATGCCTGCCTTCATTCTCATAAGCAGAGGGATGTTCCTGCTCCTTCCTCTCCCCTGGGGAGTAGAACTGCCCCAGAGCCTCCCTTTATCTCTACCTCATGAAGAGAAGCCATGGGGCCAGGGAAGTCTAGAGCGGTGGAAAACCCCAGCGCTTCTTGTCTGTGCTGACATGTTCTGCCATCCTAGCTCAGGAGCACAGCAGGATGCCCCACCAGGGAATACCTCATTGCTCTTTCCAAGTAGAAGACCTCCCCTGCTTATAGGTAGAGAGGCATGGAGGAGATCTGTTCTGACCATTTCTCACCTGTGGAGCAAAGAGATCATATTTTGGGGGACATTCCCCCATGTCTTCTATTTCTAGTTGACAGAAGGCACAGATTGCCCCTACAGCCTCTCTCCACGCACCACCAGCTAGAGCATGGCAGACAACCCAGCAACTCTTTCTGGATATTTTTCTTATATCCCTCTATTTTCCCTGGTTACATGCTGTCACCATGCAATGCTCTGGGCTGAATTAGCAGCCTGCAACCTGCCAGATGAGGGAGAGCTTCAACCTTAATTGCTTGGCTTTGATTCTCCCCAGCTCTCAGGGTCACTCAGAAAAGTTTGAAGGTGTGTGATTCTCAAGGGTGCTTCAAACCACTGTGGCTTTCACAAGCATCACTCAAGTACTGCCTACCACGCCTCTTGTATCTTCCACAGAAAAAGCGTGTGATTTGACTGTAGGGGCAATGAAAGATAATGAGAAGAGATTCACTGGAACACAAATTATTTCTCCATAACAGAAAATGTGTCATAACTTCAGGGAGAAAATATCAGGTCAGATCTATGGATGCTACCCCTACCTAGAGCCTAGGAGCCAGTTGTTTAATACGAGCCTAAGCAATAAGAAGTGCATTTTTCTTTTTACTCCAGGTTTCTGTATACAGCTGAAACTGATGCTATTATTGTATCGATGAGACAAAATATTCTAAGTCCACCCATTATCTCCCCTGGGGAGAAAGAAACATAAAATGTCTTGCAGACAGATTTACCGTAAAGCTAAAAATGAAGAGTTGCTCATTTCAAAGGGGCCAGTGAGGGTGCTGGTCAAATGGAATGCCTGATGCATTACTGAGCTGAATGTAAAGTTCTTCTTTTGTTCTATTTTTTTTTCTTCTGAATCAAAAGGTTTCAAAGGCATTTAAATAAAACCAAAGTGATATAATTAGTACAAGCCCATGAGAAGTGATTGAATTAATAAGTACGGCCAGTGCTATGGCTACATAATGGAAGCCTTCAGTTTTTATTAATTACTTGTTTGAAAATCTGGATTAAACAACCAAACTAATAAGTCAAAACATCGATGTAAGATCCAAAGGACAACAGCATTGTCACTCTGTATCGCAGGGCACCAATTCAGGGCTTAATTGATACAAGAGCTGTAATAACATGGAACATGTTTAATTAATAAGACTCCTAACTGGTCATGAAATTTTTAAGAGCTTTTGGTACTGTGAAATTGTTGTAGTTTACATGCAGTGTGCTACAAAACATCAGAGCTCTGCAGGCCAAGTGTGGTGTTGGGCTAGTAACTGTATGCAGACAGAGACACTTTACCGTGCCACGGCACAGTGAGGTGTGAGGCTGTTTTTTGTCTTCCATGGAGGTAAGTCTTCACAGCTTGCCGACAAGGGCTGAGCCTTATGAACCTTGTTCGTGGAGAAAGATTCATGAGCAATGGGGACTGCTTATGTGAAGCAGGGCAACTGGGTTGGCCCAAAAAAAGAGGTGAAGAAATATTTGTGTTGAAACTAAGGCAGGAGCAACCTCTTCTAACATCGACTAGGAAGCGCTTCTGAATTTTGGCTGATGGTTTGCATCCCACATTCATGTGAGTGTTGCTCTGGGTCTGAGGGATGCTGCATGATGAGTAGCGAAGTATGGGGCTTTATTATTCCAAACAGGTTACTGGCTGGAGGGGAACTGGTACAAAAAAGACAGGGATCTCCTGGAAAGAGTCCAATGGAGGGGCCACAAAGATGATTAAGGTCCTGGAGCATCTCCCCTATGAGGGAAGGCTGAGTGAGCTGGGGCTGTTCAGCCTTGAGAAGACTGAGAGGGGATCTCATCAATGTTTATAAATATCTGAGGTGTGGGAAACAAAGGGAGATGACCAACCTCTTCTCAGTAGTCTGTGGGGACAGGACAAGGGGCAATGGTCACAAGTTGTACCACAGAAGGTTCCACACTGATGTGAGAAAGAACTTCTTTGCAGTAAGGGTGATGGAGCACTGGCACAGGCTGCCCAGGGGCGTTGTGGAGTCTCCTTCTCTGGAGATATTCAAGACCCGTCTGGACACCTACCTGTGTGACCTCCTCTAGGGAACCTTCTTTGGGAAGGGGCTTGGACTTGAGGTCCCTTCCAACCCCTACAATTCTGTGATTCTGTGATTAACCTTGCTGAATACAGGTGAGGTTCATCTTTATGATGGATGATAAAGACGGTTCATCTTTATAGATACATCTTTATCAGTGTGCCACAAAAGCAAACCTCACATTTGAAGGAGTTTTTCAATCAATCCAGTTAAAAAGACTGGAATTCATCTTTGGTTTTGCTCTCTCCTAAATGGCGTAGGGCAAAATGTGGAAAGTCCAGGCAGTCAAGTTGAGGGGGCTGAAACACATGTTGTGGCCATTTTGTCGTTAGCTTCTGCTCTTCCTCTCTACTGCTGACTCTTAAAAGTACTTACAGACTGATTTTCTTTACAAGGGACTAGGCATTTTATAGACTTTCCAGGCAGAAACTTTCTTTATTAAAGGAAAAGTGTTCACTTCATTTTTTCAGCCATGTGCAAGAATTTATCATCCTCCCCATTTAGAGCAGTTCATCTAAATTTGATCCCAGTCTTGTGCAATTAAACATATATTATTAAAGGTGAATGTAAAAATTATTGAACAAATATAATAAAAATGTAATTAAAATTATCAGTGAGAGGTTATAAAAATTCAAGAAACTAATGCTTGCAATTGTTTCTGAATTCCTACACCAAAAATATTTGCTCACACAGATTCCACTCTTTTTTACCTTTTGCACAGTCCTACATGAAATAATGCTAAACCAGGGATACATTCGGTGCATTCTTGATCTATACCTACTAAGATGCATAGGAAGAATAACTTGCTACTAGTGTAGGTTTCTCTTCTTTGGCATTCTCAGGGTAGCAGCACACTTGATGAGATGAACAGCTTGTTTAACAATTCTCTATGGATTTTTTCTCCATCGGCTGTGGGGGGACATCCACCCCACCACAGTATTCTCCATAGACTGCAGGGAATCTTCTCTCAGCACCTTGTCAGTAACAGGGTTTGGGAGTTTGGCCTTGGGATCCCAGTAGGGATTTACTTTGTTGGACCTTAAGAAACTTTCTAGCTGTTTCTTAAAGAAGCCATGTTGCAAACTCACCACACTGGTTCTTGGAAAGAGGTGAAGAGAAAGCCTCCATAACCATATTAAAGAGATTGAGGCCATAGTGATTAGGCAGCAGTTTAAAAACCAAACATGACAAATAAAAAAAAAAAAAGGTTTAATGCCTCATGAACCTGAAAATGGCAGATCCAATATGTTACATAACTTGACACCATCATTTAATCTGAGGTACATTTTGCTTTGCACCAGATTGTTCATTTGAGATGTAATGTCATTAGCAGGTGTGCTGTAGTGAATCTTCTGGGTCTCTGGGTGGCTGTGATTAAAGGTGGAGCAGGCTGTGAATGGTGATTAATGAAGATACTAACTCTATTTTTTCAGCTAGCTAAAGCCGAGAATTTGTTTTTAATCCTTTATAAAGAGAATATCTAGCAGAAGCTAAGCCAAGCAACAAATAAGCAGACGCTTCTTTGTGTGCATAAGATACAGCAAATAGGATAAAAGCTATTTGTGGATTTACTGGCATTTGTTGTTTAACACCTACACCTCCTCTAATGGCAGCTGCTGCTGCTCAGTTAATGCACTTGACTGGTTTGGTTTGCTGGCTCGTGGTTTTGCTTTGTGGAAACATTCAAGAGCTCGCTAATGAAAGGAGTGCATCAGAGTGAAGCCGAGGATGGGCCGGAGGTGTTGAAGCTAACTCAAAGACTCATAGTTGTAGGAGGGTGGCTAAAGTCCCTGATTTTCCAGAGCTGCTTTCTGACTTGCTATGTGGGTGCCCAGTAGTTAAACCCTTGGACCAGTTGGTGCCACTCAGTGGCTATGTCCAAAACAACAGTCACTGCTGTGTAGCAAATGTCTGGGCCTTCACAGTGAGGGCCATCAAGAATATAGTAATTAGCTGCAGGGGTTCTTCGGACCTATAGGTATTCCCTCCTGCTGTGACCTCTCAGAGGGTCTTCAGCCAGAAGCCACAGGGTCAGGGCTGCCCTGCGAGGATGGGACAGGGGTGATCTATCGTGTTGGCTGGAGGCTGCCAGGGTGGGGGCAGACTGCAAGGCTGTGCTTGTTCCAGTCTCTGAAATAGCTCCACCACCAACCAGCACTGCTAACTCTGCTTTTCTGAGCTGTATTTCAGCCAGCTCTGGGGTCAGAGGCCTCCCTTAATAGCAGCCTCGGATAAATAGGCATTTCTCTCCTGCTGTAGCTGTCTTGGCATAGTAATTGTTTGCCTGAGAAGGGACCACCACAGAGGGAACTGCATCTCCATCCTTTTGATCCTTCACTGTGATGTTCAAGTTAAAAACGTGATACAAATGCTGGTTTTGGAGGAAAGCTCTGGCTGGAGTCCTGCCCCCACTGAAGTCAATGGCAGCATTCACGTGGACTTCAAAGGGTCCAGAGTCTTGTCCTTTATCCTTCTGCTCCCTGCCTCTTCTTTCTGGAGAGGATGTTTGCTCAAACCAACAAATATGGTAAATGTGTGATCCTAATGGGAAAAGAAAGCAGTGTTAAGAAAGGTTGCCATGGCTTGGCAGCGAGTACAGGGAGATAGGAGGGATGGGGTCTTCTTTCGCGAGTAGGGCCAGCTGGCTTCCAGACACAGCCTATTGAGGAGGCTCAGCAAATAGTATGATGATAAACGCAGAGAAATGTCCCAAAGCTTGGGGGTATTAGAAAACACAATAAGAAACTCAAGTTGTGTCTGCCAGAAATCAAACTGAACCAATTTAGGAGGAAATGTGCTGGCTTTCCCCTTCCCCCTCTCCCCTTTTTTAACATCTTTGATTTTTCCAGCTGGCTTCTCTAGCTGAAGTTTGAACCAAATCTGACTTCAAGTTCCTTTCAGGATTTTGTGGAATATTTTACATAGTTATCTGTCTGCCTGACATTGCAAGATTGTGCAGTCTCTAAAACACAGTTTGTCCTTATTGCCACAACAAAAACTTAAATGATAATGATGCCCCATTACCTCTCTAATGAGTGCAACAAAACTCCAAAGGTCTCTATGACTTGGGAGAGAACTATATGCACTGGCTGACTATTTTAACAGATATAATAGCAGACGAAGTTTTAGAATTTGGTAGGGGGGTGGGGTAGGGGAGTGGATGTGTGGAGAGCATAGTACGAAAACAAACATGACTTGCATCTGAAAAATGCTATATACTAGCAAACATTAATAAGTGCTTACTAGAGGTGGGCTTGAATCAAAACTCTGATTCCAGTACACCATGGTGTATGGTGGGAGTTGGGAGTCCAAGCCCACATCAGCCATTACATCAAGCCCCCTTTCTGTAAAGGGTCAAATGAAACTCAAGATCTGCCAGTTAAGAAGGAGGCAGAAATGGTGACTAAAATATTGTAACCTGCTTGAAAAAGACTGTTTTGTTTTGAAACATGTAAAGACAAAGACAGTTGAGGAAATGTATTGCAGAGCTGGTTTATTGCCTTTTCAGGTAATTTCTGTGGAGTGTATTTTATGAGCTTTGGTCACATTTTTACATTACTAGTGAATAAAGCTCTCATTGTTCAAAGGGAGTCATCTGGTGACTCATGAATTTCTTCAAATACTGCTTAAAAAACCCACTCATGATATTGAGAATGCTACTAAATATATAGAGCTATAGACCTACAGAAGAATGAACCACTTCTGAGCTTGATCAGTTACTGGACTTTGGAGTCTCAGACAATTCAAGATTGATAGACATAGGGAAGAAATGAGAGTACAGCATCATCTCTGCTCCTCGTGATAAATAAATCTCCTTGATTTTGTGTCACAAACGCTGAATCTGTATTTCCAACTCAGGACTTCACTCTGGAAGTACAAGTTGAATTTAAAGTGAGTCTAAGTTATTTTTTAATGAAAATCTGCTTTATTCCTCCTTGAGTGAATGCAAGTGCAGGCACGCCTTGCATAAAGCTAACTGATAACAGGGAAATCAAAAGGATGCTTAGCTGGCCAAAGAGCTGCTTTACATGATTTACCTAATTTTCCAAGTCAATCTGGATGAAGCCTTTCAAACCAATCTTCTCTAGCAGCTTCATAGTTGTGTGCCCAGAAGACTTCTGGGTGTGCTGTCTTGCCTGCAGCCCAAGCAGCATGCTGCTTTTGAGGTAAAGAGCCCTTCCCAGCCAGGTGAGAGACTACAGTCCAGACCTGAGGCTGAAGCTCTTTTCAAAAAAGTTGATCCTCGTGCCGAAGCACACCAAACCACTTTATAAAACAGCTATGGCTTAACTTCTATTCTTTAAATATTGCCATTTTATTGTTGAACCAATATATTAGCAAAAACATAAAAAAACCCCAACCCAGTCTTATCCCTACCCAGAGGAGTGTCTAGTCATCTAACCATATCTAACCAAAACTGTGCCTAGTGCACAAGTGGTAGAATCACCAGCTATTGGATCTCTTGGTTTTTCTTGCTCTAGCTTGCTGTTTCATCATCTAGTATGTTATGAGCATTTTAGAAATTCAGTGCAGTATCCTCTGGTAAACCTGGTTGAAGTAAGTAGAGCCATAGAGCCATGTCAAGGTCTACTAAAAGGATTGGTAAAGATATTTTCATAAAATATTTTCAACTCTTAAGGAATACCTTTACACTCAATATTGACAGCTGAAAAATGCACCCTGTTTGGGAACACAAAGAACAGATCATTTAGTGGAAATCTAAACACACGCTTTTATAAATGACAGCTTGAGACTGGGATATTATACCCTTGATAATACAGTGGGGATAAATTTCATTGGCTGCTGTTACAGACAGCAGCTGTTTTACTCTGTTTCCTACCACTACATACCTGTGGAGCACCAAGTTCTCCAGGTGCTGTCTTCTTGACCATGCTACAGTTTGAACCATGGCTCTTGGGAATTGAAAAGTGTGTAAAAACCAAGGGCATAACAAGACAGAAGAGACCATGTAAGAGGTATTCACAGAGGTTCCATGCCTTGGCCAGAAACAAGATCTGGGTAGACCAGGCCCCACAAGGCCACGTCAGGAGACTTGCAAACTGCAAGCCCTTTGCAAGGAGCTCTGACATTATCACACATGACACACCATCCCTTTTCTGGGAAGCTTTGCTGCATTTTCTGTCTGCATTCTGCAGTTTTTGCTACTGTAGGGCTGCATTTAGGCAGATGGCTACTGCATGCCTGGAAGCACAAGTGAGGAACTGGGGAGGTGACTTTATCCTATAGTAGATTAAAAAAAATGCATCTTCCCTGGCAGCAGGGCCTTCAGGAAAACTTGGCACTGAAGATCTCCTTTTTCTGCAAAAACGCTGAAATATTAGGAGGAAAGAGGGAAGCCAGGCAACCTCATTATAATCCCTCCTTGCCTCAGAATTAAGGAGTCAGGAGACATCTGTAGGTGGTTCCTCTGGGAGCTGGATAGTGGGGCATGCACTGACCATAAAGGCCTAAATAGCTGCTTAAAATGTGGTTATGGACATTTAGGGTGACTGGATTTTTCAGAGGTGCTGAGAACTCATAGAAACCTTTGAATCCAATGAGATTTGTGAGACTGTGGTACCATTGGAAGTTAAGCACTACAAACTGAGTCATGCTTTAACACAGACCCAAAACCATGTAAAAATGCACATCTCATAACCTCAAGTACTGAGCAATGCAACATAAGAAACTAAAGATGAATGTTGTGCACAATATTTAGTGAAAATATTTAAATTTCTGTCCTAAACATTGCAACTTTAATAAGGACACAAAAATATGAGAAATTTACGTTCAAGTCAATGCACTGACTAGCCAGCGAATCTCCAAATTACTCAACAACTTAAATTGAGTGTATTTATCCATGTAACCTTTCATATTATTAGCAGCAGAGTCCCACTTGCTCATGGGAATGTGACAATTGACCAGTTGATAGCTAAATATCCCTATAGGTCTCATTCTGCTGTATGTTAATATGTCTGATTGATAATACTGCAGAGAATCACTTTCTCTGCGGCCACCACGTAACTGTTTGACCCTTACATTATGTCCCTAGTGCTCCACACAGGCATTTCTTCCTTCTTCAGAGACACAGTGAACAGGAAGCAGGAGCTCTGCCATTGACTTTTATAAACAAAGACTAGATACCTGGTCTTTTGTCTTTTGGGAAAGCAGCAAGGATGCACCAAGAAGGTAGTCCTCTGAGCTGTGCCGTCAGTTGCCCAGGTGGCCAAAGGGTAAGCCCTCATATGAAGTGACTATTTTTGTGAATCCACTTCTTCCACAATTGCTATTGGATGTGTCAGTCAATACACAATACTGTGTACTGACAGTGCTTTGCTTTCCCTTCCCCTTCTGCAGGAGCCGTTGCAAGCCACCGCTGTTGTGCTGTGCAGCATGGGTCTGACCACAGGCCTGGCTCAGGTGCAGTGACTTCTCATGACTGATGATTCAAACTACATTTTTCATTAATGCAACTCCTGGCCCTAGCCCCAAATGCCGGAGAGGAAACAACAGACCTCAAATCATTCTGCAGAGAGTACAGAGGATTACACGGTGGTAACATGGGAAAACTGAAACAAATGAAATCTTTATCCAGCTAAAATCCTGCCACAGTTCAGCTACAAATTTCATCATTCTGACTAATGAGATTAAGACAAGCACCAAGGGGCTCCCATTCTTTAGTACCGCTGCCTTATTCACCTAAATGCTGGCCAGTTTCAGAGCCAGAGTGATCCCTGAAAGGGTGCAAGTACCCAGTGACAAATATTTTCCTTTTTTTTTTAATGAAGAACTCTAAAGAAGTTTGACTTGGACACTTGTTATGAGGATGAAGTCATGTACTGTGGAAGTCAATGCTCTAAGTCAGTGCTCTTGTACATGATCTCCATGTTTGGCAGTGTTCCCCTTTTTAGCTCCAGTTTGTGGATTTTTTTTTCAGTCTTCTTAGTTAGTTCTGCTTGACTTCATGCAACCTCAAAAGCAATTCTGGGTTTTTGGTTTCTTTTCACTAGTTAAGGAAATACTGGAGCTCTGCTTCAGAAGGTGAAGATGTTATTGTGCACCAAGGGTCAGCAGGTCCCTGGGAGCAGAGAGCAATAGAGGTCTTTATAAGTGCCAGCAGGTATTACTAGCCAGGGCCCACCACTCCCCAGCAAGGGAGCACAAAAACACAGGCAAGCTCAGACAAGTGTCCGGATCACCATGCAAGCTCATGGTGATGGTGCAGGTCCAAGGTCAAGCCAGGAAATCATGTGAGTCCCAGACAGGTCCACAATGGCAAGGAAGGTCCAAGAACAACCTGGAAAGTCCATCCTTTGGGCAGGGCTTGCTAGTCATAGTTGTGGCTATATATTAGAAATTTTATGAGTTGTAGATTTTAAAATCATAGAAACAAACAGCCAGTACTGTCTGGAAAGTTCATGTTGTATTTCTTTGTTGGTGTTTCCAGCTTTACATTGCTTGGCACAATGATAGTATAGACCAAAGAGATGCTTCTTGTCCCAGAGGCCTCAGGTAGGGACCAGTATTTGTATTTGTAGTATTTTAGGGCACACACAAGGATACCAGTGCTTTGATTTCCCTAAGACACAGGAGAGCATGGTACTACAAAGCAGAAAAAAGCAAGTCGGAAAATTGCCCTAATTTAGCTGGAACATGTACAGTCTCTTCAAAGAAGAGATTTAATCTATTAGATTCATCTGTAGTTTTGGTTCCAGACACTCAGCCGTAAGGGGGTTAAGCTGGTGGCAAACATTGATTCAATTTTATCACCAAACTGAAAATGAAAATAAATCTACTGCTCCTGTGTGCTAACTGTAATGCATGCCCAAATGGAGGATGCTTTAATTGGATATAATAGCTGCAAGTTGGAACTTAAGTATGTGCACATCAAATCATTCCTTTTAAACCACAAAATGCTGATAAAATAATCCTTTTATTAACATCACTGCCTTTCTATATGAAAATGTGGAGCATATGGCAAGATCACCAGATGCCTATATATCCAGATACTGTTATTAAAAACAAAAATAGAAAAGCCATTGCATTTTAAATATATTGGCTGAGAACACTTGGGAGGCTGAACTGGAGACTGCTGTCTTATTTGCCATCCTGCTCATTGCTTAATGTGAAACACAGGACGGCGAAGTGTGAGAAGAGTGAGACACTGTGGAAGACCAAAGCCTGAGCACCAAGACTAAGAAATTGCAAGAAGTGACCTAGACTAAACATGTAAAAAAAGTGCAGAAGCCCAGCTTCTTTCTGCCAGGAGACAGTCTGCTGGCTGGGAACAAAGCTTCAGGTTTGTCTGAATGACTAGAAACTCAAAGTGCTGTGAGTGCCATGTCCTAAAAATCCTGGAGGAAGAATACAGGCAATGTGGCTGCCAGCTGATTGATGGCGAGCAGCTGCAGAGAAAATGCCTCTTCCTGCCCTCCCAGACAGATGAAGCCTCTCATCAAAGAAACCCAACAAAGGAAAGCTGGACTTTGGCATAAACAGTTGCAAACAATCAAAATTAGGGAGAGTTATGAAGGAGGTCTTATTTTCTCAGGAGAGTCAAGTGAGTAAGAGAGAAGATATTCCTCTACCTGGGCCACCTGCTCAGAATTTGTAGAGAACTGTTATGGGCCTCCTTTCTGGCTGCTTTCAGGACACAGTAGCAGGAGGTAAGGAAGCAGAATGTTTCGGATAATTGACTTTACATAGTAAGCGCTCAGGTACAGGGGTGGAGAGTTGACACAGCTGGTGTGGGGCTGCGGGTGGGTGGGACTGCTGGAGTGTGAAGTGGGACTGATCAGGAGCACTTTCTCATTCACAGACTCCGTCAGGTACATCTGTGCTTGCAGATATGCAGTGTAACTCATTGGGCCATGATAAGTGACTGATGAAAGATACTGATTTATTGCTAATTTGCCTTTCCCTCTGTCTAATAGCCCATATAATGTGTAGTTTAAAGATATACACAAGCTAATTAGGAGAGAGATTTTTCTGGATGGGAGTCACAGCTGCATGATGCGAAATTCCTGCGATCAGTGAAAAAAATGTAAGGGGCTTGTTTACACACTTCAGATGTCCAACTTCAGCTACGCTGCCATGAATGGCTGAACTTGTGATATTCGTAAACAGTATTTCTCCAAGAACTTGTAATGCTGCCTGTAATGCCGCTCCCAAAGTATGGTTTGTGTGCACAAAGGCTTGACTGTTTTTTTTCCAATGGTAACTGTTGTCTGAATAAAACATGTTGTTATGCAAAATTTGTTCCTTGTTCTTAATATTCTCTCCCAGTGATATTGCTAATATGCATTCTAGAGCTTCTTCAAGTTTTCACACACTTAGATGAGGAATGATTTATTCTTCTCTGCCTCAAATTTATCGTTGGTTTAGGTGTATGATCCCCTTCTCCCTTAAGATACTTGATTACTTTAAGATATCTTGCAGTTTGCCTCTATGGCAGTCATTATCAGACACTTAACATCTTACTGTAATTTCTTCCTATTTTTAGAAGTGTACAAAACAGAAATAATGTTATTTTGAGTGTACAATACATACATTAAAATGTGACAAATATAAAATAGAATTACTCATAAAATATATATTTATTATTGCATGACACATAATGTTAGTGCATGCAATAATATATAGTATATACCCTATGTAGTTGGCTGTTTTCCGTGAGGCACACAAAACTTTCAATCTAACAAAACCAGAACGGTACCTTAAGTGAACTATATGAAAACTGTCCTTCCAAATTAATTTTTCCTTTTTCATGTTTCATTTTTGAAGATGAGATACTAGAAAGTCATGAAGAAGTCTTCATCATGAAAGATGACTATTTTCAAGATGGCAGATCCTGTGTGCTATGTACTATGCCGGTGGCCAAATGGCTTATGTATCTGTCAGCACCTTTAGATTCAGAGTCTGCCTAACTGGTGCTGGAAGGCGAGTGTTTTGCCTTGCCTGATGTAAGTGTGCTACAACAGATTCCAGAAAATTATAGAAAATCTGTGAGGAAAACAGTTACAGGTTTAAGACACATAAAACTTGAATGGTTTGGAAAACCTTTAGATAAAGTTTGAGAAAGACACAAGCTTACTCATTACAAATATTGACTAGCTAAAGGACATGCCTCTAAGCAAACTCTTCCTGTTATTTGCAGATTAAGTGCAGCCTTTCTACTTTTAAGGGTTTTCTTTTGCTCCAACTAACTTATTAAAGAAGTATTCTGTGGTCCTCTGGGATACTGGGGGAGGTGTTCAGTTTGCAGCAGGGAGATGGTACTTTTCAGGCTGTCACAGAAAAGCAAACTTTGGTGGGACAGAGATTAGGCCCATAGGATACAATAAACCTCCACAAACAGACCAGAAGCTGGCCTGGAATTTTGAAGGTCCCTACCAAACATCTTAACTTGAACTATCAAGTTTATTAGGAAGTAATTACAGGTGTGAGGATGGAGGCTCCACTAAGGCCGGCACAAAATTAAGCTCTGACACTGAAAACCTAGAGAGCTGTGTGAGTCCTTAAAGGTATGTAGGAAACGGAAGATGGTTCTTAATATCCCTGGATAAGTATTAATCATCTGATGTTGATCTGGTGTGAAACATTCACAAGTGAGAATAAAATGAAACCTTCGGTCATTCTGGTTAGGAGATAATCAGATGGTTGTAACACTCCAGTGACAGCAATGATATTTCATGCACTTTAGGGCCTCGGTAGATGGCATGACCATGCCAGTATCCTGATTTTGACTGGGGTAACTTAGTTTTCTTCCTAGCAGCAGGTATATTGTTGTGTTTTGGATTTAGGATGAGAATAATGTTGATAACACACCGGTAGTTTGGTTGGTGCTAGGCAATGCTTACATCCAGTCGGGGACTTTTCAGGTTTTCACACTGTCCCACCAGTCAAGAGCCTGGGGGTGCACAAGAAGCTGGGAAGGGCCGCGTCCAGGACAGCTGATACAAGGTGTCAAAAGGGATATCCCATACCATATGACATCATGGTCAGTATATAACTTGGGAAAAGCTGGCTGGGGGTTTAGACCACAGCTCAGGAGCTACCTGGGCATCATTAGTCTGCAAGTGATGAGCAATTGTTCTGTGCATCACTTGTTTTGTATATTATTATTGTTATTATTATTATTATTACTATTATTTTATGTCCTATTAAAGTGTCTTTATTTCAACCCATGAGTTTTAGGGTTTTTCCCAATTCTCTCTTCTATCCCATTGGTGGGGAGAGGGGAGTGAGCAGTCAGCTATGCAGTTATTTTAGCTGCATGATGGGTTAAACCATTAACAGGCAGCAGGACAGTCCTGTGCATGTTCTGTAGGTGGTCCTGCCATTTACAGGGTATGCAGCTTAACTGCTCTTTCACAGGTATGTTTTCATGGAGACAGTTTCCAAGATAGTAGCTTATTTTTTATCTAACAACAGGACTCAGAAGACAATTGCTTTTAAGTAACAGAATATAATTTAGCTGATTGTCTTAAAAAAAAAAGGCTTCAAAAAAAAAAAAGGCAAAAAGCAGACCTATTATTCCAGTAAATAATGTGGGCAGGAAAGTATGTGTTGCTACTACTGTGATCACAAGGAAGAAGGCATGGCTAGCAAACAAAGAGGCAAACAGCATTTCTAAATTTTCTCAGGTCAGAGGCTAGCCAGTGGAGCTACCCTGAGTTACCCCCTGTGAGAACATGGTCCATGATATGGTGACTGACAGTTCTGTGGGTAAGCTGAAATTCCATTCAAGGTGACCGGGGAAAACTTGTCCTGTCATTAAAAGAAATTGTTGTAGAAATCAATGAAATTTTAGAAATAACTGCACTATTGTTCAGATCTAATAATATTCTCCATATTCCATTACCTTAATCAGCTCTGGGAATTCTGTTTTGGTTCATGTTGACTTTTTCAGCCTGACCATGTAGTTATTTTATACCCAGCACCAGAAGTACACAGTGTTCACAGACACATTTGTTCTTCCCAGGGTTGTGTTATGGTGTGCACAGAGGCATTTAAACTTAGAGGTTGTGGTGCCACAATGATGCACAGTGGTTCATCTAATGCCTTTTTCTCACAGTAAATGCAAGAAGTAGGGGAGAGCCAGGAGTTCCCCACCATGGGTCTGACCAAGCTCTGTCACAGAGCCTGGGGAGTGGGAAAGGGCTAACACTTCCTTCTGCCTTCTTAGTCTCTCAGTTGCCAAAGGTTGAAAGCCAGCACAAGCAAAAGCAACTCTTGCGTAGTGCATCTACATCAACCACTTAGATTGGCCAAGAGCAGTGGAAGAAGAGCAGTCTGGCACTCATATACATTATCCTGTGTATCAGGGATACCCACGGAAACGAAGGGAGATATCAAGTTATTCTAGTTCTGTGGTTGCCCTGTTAGCACAACCATGTAATAGGATACACCTACATGCTGCAAACTTTTTGTTTCAAGATACAAATGGCCTAAGAAGAGCAGAGAATCAGATCTTCATTACTAAGAAATAACTCTGCTACCCTTGTCTTAGTCTGACAGCCAAGAAAATGTTCTGTCTCTTTTGTTGGTATTTGCTCTCAGGAGTGTCACTGGACTAAACAAGAAGAGGCACAACAAAGGATGATGCTATCAGAAATAGTAATATAAGAATGTATATGTGCAGGATACTGCCAAGTAATGTAATAAAAAAGCTCATGTCTGCACACACAAAAGAGCACAGAATAATAATGGCCAACAGGGGAACCTGAGCCCAGTAGTCTCATGCCCATCACAGGAGAGCCATTGCTTCTTTTGTATATAAACATAAAATCCTCATCTCAATACACACACCTGTGAACATGGATGAAGGAGGTGATGTTGGGCAGAGGAGCTCCAGTCTCTCCTAGGAAGGGAGCACCTACCACCACCATTACCCACCTCAGCTGTTCCAGGAGAGCCTGAGTCCCGTGTTCTTGGGGGACAACCATCCACTGTGTCAATAGAGACGCTCTCTGGAGTGTCTTGCATCCTGGAGTGATTGGTGTCTCCATGCATATGTGACACATCATGGGATGCAAAGGAAGAACCTTTTGGGATTGCATAAAAACATGAGTTGTTTGGGGAGGAACCAGATGTGGAGAAAGGGTGGGATCAAGGTTGTTTGGGTAGGAACAATTGTGGAAAAACAGAGGATTAAAGAGACAGAAATGGTCAGTGTGGTGTTTTGACCCTGGCTGGAGGCCAGATGCCCATCAAAGTCACTCTATCACTCTTCTTTCATCTGGACAGGGGTGAAAATATATACATAGAGGCTTAGGAATTGAGATAAGAACATGGAGAGATCATTCTGCAATCAGCGTCACAGGCAAAACAGACTAGAGATGAGCTAACACCCCCCTATCATTTATCACACTGCACTGGCCCATATGGGGTGGGGACACACACACACACAAAACCACAATAGTCAGCTGTGGGTGAGCAGTGGATGGTCAGTATGTCTTGCCCTAAGCCTTATCAACAGTATGTCCTGCCTCCTTATTAAACTTCTTTTGTAACTCTTGGGTGAGGTATGTTCTGGTCTGGTCTGTGTCTGTGTCTGTGTCTGTGTCTGTGTCTGTGTCTGTGTCTGTGTCTGTGTCCATGTCCATTCCTGTGTCCATGTCTGTGTCCGTGGGTCTGTCTCTCTGGGTGCCAGCAACTGGGCTGGCCCCCATGTCCATGGGGCTAGCAACTGGAGTGAGTGAAGATGTTTATGTCACGGTGTGATCACCAGCGTCATGTGCCTGTGCTATCCTGTGTATGTGTATGTGCAGTTTATATGTGCCTTCGTGTGTGCACCTCCTGACAAAGTACGTTTAGCTACAGACTGGACCTGGGGACAAGGACCTGCTGCAGCCTCACTTCCATCAGTGTACTGGGTTTGCAAACTTCCTAACAAAGAGGTGGTTGGATGAACAGGTTATTTACAAATTGCAGTAGAGTGCAGGGATGAACTGGGAAAACAATCCTATCAAGTGCCTCTCTTCAGTCCCAAGGGACTTGGTACCTCTGGTGCTAGGCAAGACCTGATCACTCAGGCTCCTCTCTCTGATTCATTTCCATTCCCTGATAGTGAGGTGGCCTTTCTGTTAGTGACCCAAAGCTGTGACTAGACCAGAATGCTGTGAACTACTACTGGGAGCCTCTGCCGTGTCTTTGTGATTGACTTGGTATTTTTGATGGCCCCAGAGCCACCAGTAGGGAACACGAGAAAGAAGACCTAGGTGCGATACAGGCTTCCTGAAGCTGGGTCAGAGAAAATGCTAATGATTTAAACATTATTTTTCTTGCTAAGGCAGTCCTCACAAAGACAAGCTTATCCTCCTGAATATTGAAGAATCATGCATTTTTTATTATACATTTTCTGAACATGTATTTCCTGACTGTGCATGTTTATATGTTTGTAAAATAGTGTTTATCAGGAATGATAAACAGTTGATTTGACTTTTCTAAATAGCTGTCCATATGCTGGAAGAGTAAAGGTTCTAGGATGAATACATTGGTGAGCAAGCATGTGAATCTGTATGAAAGGAGGATGCGTGCCTGTAGGATTTCCTCTGATTTACTAAGGTCAAGTGATGAAGAATTGAATGTCGTAGGAAATTATGTCAACACCACAGAAAACAGGACCATTTCCTCTCATTCTACATAGCTACGTCTGGAAGATTTAGCCACCCAGAAATGTGCCTGTGTTGAAGCATGGTGGGTACGTTGAGAAAGCAGGCTTGTCATTGTCACCTGCCACACACTTCCTACTGCTTATTTCTACAGCATTATCTGTACTAAGAGACAACAGGGACATGGAGACTTTGAATTTTTAAAATAAAGATCAGTGAAGTATTGTCAGGAAATCATTAAGGTCACAGAAGCCTGTGACTGGTCCCAGCAATGTGGGTGTCTATGGAGGGAAGAATCACCTTCACCTACATACATTGATCAAGAACCACAGGGTCTCAGGCCTTCGCAGAAGGACCAGCCCAATACCTATTACCTTGCTGCAAAGTCAGTTCCTGAATTTTTAATGCCCCTTTGCACCTCTGGATGCAATTCTTTGAAGCAGAGCAGAAGACCCGATGTGCCAGTTCCTTGTGCTTCGGTGGCCATGGGGGCCTTGTAGGAGGTGCAACAAGATCAGCCATGTATGTGGTATCAGGGGTCATCTATAACTATAGCTGCTGAATTTCACTAAATACCACAATAATCCCCCTATAGCTTTCCTTATGTTGCTTTTCACACTCAACTTGTTGAAAAAGGTTGATATTTCGGTGTGCAGCAAGTGATAGAAGTGCTAGAGTGTATCAACGTGCAAGTCCAGCAATGTTGCCCATGTCTTTGCTGTTCAGTGAATGTCATCACAACTTCCATGCAAACAAGGCTTTAGAGAACCAGTTTAAAGGAAGTATAAATAATGACATTTTTACTCATCAGATTGCAACATAATCTTCACCAGAAAAAGAAGGTAACTAACACTTCCAAAATCTACCTCTCTTTGTAAACACATGTAGGTAGGTACGTGTAACTAAGTAAGGCTCAAACCTGAGCTCACTATGGATTCTCTGCTGCTCAGTTGAGTTAATCCTGTCTCTTCTCTTGGCTCTCTTCACAAAGCTTATGGGAGCTCTGTATCAGTGAGATCCATCCAGTTGTGTCAAATGTGGTGGTGACAACCAAATGAGGCATTCAGAAGTAACTGGGGGCACGGGGGCAGACGCACAGGCAGCAAGCATGGTTACACAAGCTTAAAAATGAGGCTGAAAATAATTTACAGCTACAACAGTATGTGACACCTTGACGTCACAGACCACATTCTGTGAAGTGGAGAGATCCAAGCCAAGAATGAGATCCAAAAGCAGTTATAAAACCTCTCTGCAGTACTAATGAGCTAAGGCAAAAATTACCTAATGCCCAGAGAACTTCTCTCTTCTTCCACCTCCCCATCCTCTTGGTTTTGCTATTTTATCTGAGCAGCAGTTTTGAGAAAAATAAGTTTTAATAAATCCTGCTATTTGTAAAAACAATGAATATTGCACAAACACAGTACATACAGAGAGTAGGTTCTAAATCTCAAATTAATAAATTATCAAGTAGTAAAAGTCGAGAATTTTTTTTTAAAAGTCCCAGGCACCTGATGTGTAGGTGTCTTATACTAGAATATGATAGAGTGTTGGCTCTCGACACTCACAAACCATTTGTTCTAAGCACAGAATATCAAATGATTTATTGCTGGATGACTTTTGACAGTTGTTCTGACAGTAGAGTATTCTGATGACTTGTACCAAGCAACTTTGATGAAAAATTTCACTGAATACATAAGGGAAATAGAATTTGTGGTGTTACTGCCACACAGCCTTGGTAGAAAACCCATGCATAAATCATACCCTCCAGCCACACTCAGTGTCAGGGCCCTGAGGGCACTGACAGGTCTTAATTACCTGAGCAGCATCACCCATGGCATCTACCCACACCACCTCCCCAGCAGCTCAGGAACCTATCTAAGCCCAGTCTTGAGCCTTTATGACCAGCTTGTGTGATGCCAGAGGAGTGCTGTTTTTAGTCCAGTTGAAGCCCTGCCTTTGCTTAGTCATGAAACCTCTTGATAAAAACCAGAACCTACAGGCTTGACCTCAGTCCTGCCTGGCAATCACAGGATCTGACCTATGAGTGGACTTCCTACATTGTCCTCAAACCTTTCTCATTGCCATGAGCTTGCCTGATGAACTGGTTGGGCCTGGACAACTTCTCTGGTCTGCTTTGTGTCTTTGTTGGGGATGGTGGGCTGATAAGGCCCTGTGGGGATCCCTTGTGGTTCCCTGTTTCCTACCTCATAGGCTGTCTTGCTGTGGAATACTATTGTAGACCAATACAACCAATACAGGTTGACGGGAGACAAGCCTACTACTTGTTTCAGTAGTGAACCTGTTGGGCTCTAGGAAGGGTGGTCTTTTTCCCAGAACACACCTTGCTCTCCTTTAGCAGGTTGCCAGCAGCTGCAGACACATGTTTTAAGTTCACTAGGTTTGCTCTGTGGAACACTTCCATTCCTTTTCTCCTTCCTTTGGCTTCCATAGTGCAGGGTGGCACACTATGAGAAACGTTTTGACCTTGACCATGTGAGCCAATAACTTTGGTTGCAAAAGCTTCAAAGTTCATAACTACAGCATCCTGGTTAGAGATTTTAATATCTGTCTTGTCTTATCATGTCTTGTTCATGTCTTGATCATGGATGTTAGCTTGACAAACATAATTAAACTATTTTTAACTAGCTTTTCGTGTTTCATTTAGGTTGATTCAAAATGGGCATCCTATTTGACAATAGTGTGGGCTTTGTCAGTGTGATGTGATCAATACATGGATACACAGTATTTTTGTTTGGCCCTTGGTCTATGGATGAGAACTGTAGAGTACAGTCCAAAAGTATCAGCTCTGGGACTGATCAGCTGCTTATCTACTTCCTAGAGTAAGCTACTACAGCCACTGGACACTATCCGTGTCCTTTATTTTGTTTATCTGATGGTGTTCTGTAGTTGCTAATCTTCAACTGCAGATTCAGGGAAAGATTCCTTTTCCTCTTTGAAATGTCCAGGGCTCTCTTGGAGAGACAGAAAAGCAGGCTTTCATTTCAGAATTTAGCAGCCACTTAGTGTACCTTGTTAGGCTGTCAATGTTTGCAGCTTCTTTGGCAAAGCAGAAATTATAGTGGGGGTGTTGTTAAAGGAGGAATGTTATGGGTAGGTCTCGCTTTAACACCCACTAGTAACAACTGTTTCAAAGCTGCTGCTCAGGCTGCCTGCAGACTCTGGAAGGCATCGTGGCATCTACTACATTTGTCTCCATTGTCATACTCTATTTTAAATATATACAAAAGAACAGCCAAGCTGGGAATGACTCTCACAATCCCCGAAGCAGGGCACTGTAATGGTTGGGTTGACAATGCCTGTGGTTATATATAGCCTGTCTAGGAGTTGGTCCCTTTTCCTTTTTAGTTCACAGCAGGTTTTCAATTTCCCACTGACTTTAACAGGTTCACTTTCTTAGAATTCATAAGATCTGGCCCTAAAATGACTTATGTTATTACTATAGTTCACTGACTTGAAAGTTGTTGTGGTTGCTATGGTTTTACGCAAAGGGCAGGGTGATCTCATTGCTATCTCTTTTAAAGTGATCAGCAGTGCTTGATTGGTACTCTACTTACTGTATGAATATTTAGGAATGGCTGGAAAGAGACACAAAGTACAAGCACACATAGCAAAATGAGGGCCAAACAGTCCCATTGTGCCCTTCAATATGACTGAGAAGTCTGCAGATAACTTGACTCTTTAAAAAACAGGGAGTCTTCTGAATTCAACAAAGTCATTGCAAGGGGTCACAATGCACAACAAAGACAAAAGCAACGGCAAAATACAATAGCACATCAAATATATCCATGATATTAGGAGTTTATTCATCCAACCATCATGTAAGGAGGCAGGAGAAGCAGTACCATCTGCAGCCTTCAGAAGGATGGAGAAAAAGGATATTAATGTCACTGTTCTGCACTGGAAAGACACAGATGGACAATCATCATGACAGGCTAGGGCAACATTGCCAAAGCAAGTGAATGTACTGCCTCTGGTTAACATTGCTGACGACTCTGTAGAGTCCCTTCAAACCTGAACAAGGACTGACACTCACCAAAGGCTCATTGCAATTGTAACTGATTGGTAGGTGAGCTGATGGGTGGGTAACACATTACAATTGTGAGCAGTATGCTGCTTCTTGTGCCTTTTGGAGCTAAGAAAGGAACATGCACTGTATGGGATTAAATGTTTAAGAACCTCAGACTTTAAATTAAGACATTCCCTGGCAGTGGGCACTTGTTTTCGGGGGACTTAATTAGGCAGTAAAATACCTTTTCTTGAATACCAGAGAGACACGCGTACGTCCTACTTCTGGATCCAGCCATGAAGAGTGGCTGCAGAGGTGCAGGGGTCTTACACTTCACTATATACTTCACTGTGTAGATGCTTTCCATTCCCTACCACTCACCCAGTTCTTTCACTAAGATGTTATGGGGCATATGCATTGACAGAAAAGCTCTATTGAACAGACAGCATCCAATTTACTTTTCTTGGAGGGCTAAGTACAGACCTTTATTTCAAAATAGATAGGAGTTTTTCAGGGCAGAAGACCATATGGTACATAAAAGCCTATTCATGTAAGACTTTAAAAATAATCAGCCACTTTTCTATTGTTCAGTTCCAATTAGTGACAGCACCTTTCCAGTCTGTTCCCTTGAAAAAGCTGTCCAACCATCTTGCAGGCACTCATCCAGTGCTGACTTTGAATATTTCATTTGCACTACAACCACTTTTTTAAACAGACAGTCTGTCTACACAATGTAATGTGTTTGCTACCAGGGCAGGGAGTGTCAGGCTATGATCCCTTGTTTACAAATTAGATACTGTCTTAAACAGCTTATTGCATCAATCTGTTGCCCTTGTTCTCCTAGGGCTTCTTTACCTCTTGTAGTCTTTTTATTCACTAAGCCAGAGGCCACCCTAGGCAAATCTTTTTCCTTGAGACATGCTCTCCAAACACAACATTAGTTGTATTTTCCAACCTAGCAAATCTTCCCTACTAAGTAAAGGTAGAGAGCTAAACACCATTTAACTAATATGCTTCATGATGCTGCCAATCCTTGTGACAAGATAAGCAACCCTGTGTTATTTCACACATCTATATTATACAGTTAAAAGAGCTTGTAAAGTCTAATATAAATCTCCCACCATCAGAGACTTTAGCATGAAGGCTGAAGGCTATCCTTCCAATAGCATACTAAATTTTACTTCCACATCCTCAGGTTTCATAATTTGTGTGGTAACATCACAGGATAACAGAGTCACAGAACGTTAGGAATTGGAATGGACCTTGAAAGACCATCTAGTCCAACCCTCCTGCCTGAGCCAATCAACCTTACAACAGTGGCAATGAAGACAGCAGAAATTTTGTCCTATCTAAAGGTGCTAAAGGCAGTCTTGGTGGATATAAAATCCTACAGTTTTGGCAAGACTGCCTGCTAAGAATTCTTGGGAACCAAAGAATGAGAATTTATTAGTAAAGTAGTTGTTTGTTGGGATTTTGTTGGTGGTGTTTTGGGTTTTTTTTTAACTTATTTAAATTCACTGTATTATACAAAAGAGATTTGAGTGCCTTCATGGCATTAATTAAAAAGGTTACTAACTTCACAGAGACTGAACTTCAGAAAGCTCATTGCTTTGAAAGATTCTATCAGTGTAAAAATAAATTCTTTATACTTAAAATGGAGAGCATAATAAAATCCATAAGGATATTGCCTTGCCTAAGGCAATTGTGAGTGGTAATCTTCTGTTGATTCTGCTGGTGCCAGTATTTCACTTGGGGACTCAATGATAGGGAGTGTGAAGGAAATTATTTGTTTTATCCCAGATGAGGATGTGAGATTATTTTTTTCTCCTTGTGCAGAGTAGGGAAATAAAACTGATATCCTGAAACTTGTGAAGGACTGGTAATCTGAAAATTACAGATCATTTAATTTTCAAGTACTGTTTGAGAGGAAATTAGTAGGAATTATTGAACAGAAGTGTTGCAAACTGGAAAAACTCCCGAAGTTCACACTTTATTTTTGTGTTCTAAAACCTGTAAAAAGGAAATCACCTATTGAAAAGATGATTTATTAAAAATTCAATCAAAATCTAGGTTCAAATAATTTTTCACAGAATCACAGAATGGTTGAGGTTGAAGGGGAACTTTGGATGTTATCTGGTCTAGCACCACCACACACATACACACTTCCCCCTCTCCCCTTCTTTCCTCCCCACTCAAACAGGGCCACCTAGACCACATTGCCAGGACCATGTCCAAGTGGCTTTTGAGTACTTCCAAGGACAGAACTCCACAACATCTCAGGGCAACCTGTGCCAGGCCTCAGTTACCCTCACAGTAAAAAAATGTTCCCTGATGTTCAGGCAGAGCTGCCTGTGTTTCTGCTTCAATTTCTGCCCACTGCCTTTGGTACTGTCACTGAGCACCCTGGAAAGAGTATGGCTACATTTTCTTTGCACCTTCCCTTCAGGCACGCCAGGAGTGGTCTCACCTGTGCTGACTAAAGGGAAAGGATCACCTCCCTTCACCTGCTGGCAACACTCCTAATGCATCCCAGGATACAGTTAGCCCTTCCTTGTAGCAAGGGCACATTGCTGGCTTGTGTTCTTAATGTCTTAATGACATTAAGATGAACTTAATGTCCATTAGGATCCCCCACAGGGCCTGTTCTGCAAAGATGCTTTCCAGCTGGTCATGCCCAGCATGTACTGGTGCATGGGGTTGTTCCTTCCCACCTGTATGACTTGGCACACTTCTCCTTGTTGAACTTCATGAGCAGCCTATGCTCCAGCCTGCTAATGTACTTTTAGACAGCAGCACAACCCTCTGGCCTATCAGTTGCTCCTCCCAGCTTGGTGTCATCAGCAAACTTGCTGAGGGTACACTGTTCCATCTCTCAGATAATTAATGAGGAAGATTCACTACTCATCTCTACCTAAATAGACTTCAGGTCACCACTCTGGTTGTTCAATCAGTTTTCAATCCACCTCTCTTCTTGCTCATCTCTCACATGCTTCATCAGCTTCTCTTTGAGGGAATTAGTGCCAAAAGCCTACTGAAATCCAGGCAGACAATATTCACTGCCTGCTCCTCAACCACCAAGACAATCATTTCTGCTTTCCAAAAGTGATTCCTGATTAAGGATTGCATTAAGTTTTTGGATTGAACTGATCCCTGATAAAGCAGTGGAAAGAACCCTCTGAGCAGCTGTGAAGAGGAAAGCCTATGTAAAAGCCCACCTCAGGGCATAACTATTGTCCATTGTTGTCTTTTCACAGAGGTAGTAATGGAGATTGCTCGTGATACAGTCTGAATTATTTTTCTCTATTTTTGTCCTTCACAATGACATACGAAAACTGCTTACAAAGCATGTCTCTTAACCCATTAACATGGCAAACAGGTAATTTATTCTTTTTGTTGGTTAATATGCTTTGTAGTTGTATTTGTAATTCCACACACCTCTACATAACATTTCAACAAATTTAGTATGTCTGTCACAAAAACACGTCTTTCAGTGTTGTGCTGCACAGCCCCACTCTCAATACGTTGAGATGTTTAAAGGTGAGTATGCTTTCTCCCATAGGCAAAACTTTCTTGCCTACACCTCCCTAACAGACCACCTTCCTCCCCTCTTTCCACTGGCTAATACATTTCTGCTGTTTCCCAGTCCCCTGTCTGTGTTGCTCTTCTGAGGGGTTTCAGATGCTGAGTTAAGGAGTTTAAGATCTCAGCAGCTCTCAAGTTTATTGAGGAATCCCAAATGTTAACCTTATGCCTCATGAACACATAGATATTATTGCTCTGTAAAAACATACAGATCTTTTTTTGTCTGTTGATGATAGAGAGGGTTGTATAATCAACAATGCCTACTGCAGGTACATCCTTGTCTCTTCAGATATAGTTATGTCTGTTTTCACGGATCTCACTGGGTATGTCCCTCTATCTTTCTATTATAATTTGATCTCAACAGCTGATCAAACCTGACAGAATGAAAATAACCAAAGAGCTTCCAGCCTGATATCATAGCTGCTGTGGTTCCAAACACTATACAGAAAAGAATTACAGAATCACAGAATCAGAGAAGGGTAGGGGTTGGGAGGGATGTCTGAAGATCATTTAGTCCAACTCCCCTGCTAAAGCAGGATCACCTAAGGCATGTAGCACAGGATCACATCTGGGAGGGTTCTGAATATCTCCAGAGAAGGAGATTCCACAACCTCTCTGGGCAGCCTGTTCCAGCGTAACCCTCAAAACTATCACTCTAAAAAAAAATAAAAAAATTTTCATTATTTAATGTGGATCTGGACATATCCAACTATTCAATCTCAAGACAAAACAGCAATTACTTGCTTCAAAGTAACCCTGTCTCTCTTGTACTTCAGTTTATGTAGTATCCAGCAATATATGTCCTCAGCAAGGACTGGGGATCACTGATTCCCAGCCTGTATTCTGCCCTAACGGATGCCCTGGCCCCAACTCTGCAAGCCATAGCCTGCCTGTGACTATCATCTTCCAGACAGTTGAGCCAGCTGAAAACAAGAGTCTTACTGGCTCATAGAATCATAGAATATCTGGAATTGGAAGGCACTCATAAGGATCATCAAGTCCAACTTCTGGCTCCACACAGGACCAGCTAAGTCAGAGCATGTGACTGAGTGCATCATCCAGACACATCTTGACCTCAGTCAAGAAGTGACCGCTGTGACCATTTCCTAGGGAACCCTGTTCCAGTGCCTGACCACGCTCTCAGTAAAGAACCTCTTCCTTCTGGAGAGACAGTGAGTCTCAGATACTCACATTTATGCAGCTAAATCCTCCCCTCAGAAGCAAAGAGGAACAAGAATAGGGTCCTCAAGCCTGGTGTGCTAAGTAGCCACAGCAAATCGTTCCAGAGTATAGCACAGGATGGCTGAATCTGACTTGCTGGCCTAAGGAAATGCAGCAGTGTTGAACCTTCCCTGACTTACCTCATTTCCAGAATGGCAATAAAGTCTAATGTTCACTCCAGTTGTCAGTCTGACCAATAGGTCTCACTGTTGCAGAAATAATAGTAATGAAAAAGAAGTGCTGGTTTAGGTATATTCATTGTTTTAATAGGATTTGTCACACAAGTACTCACCAGTGAGAACACAGGCTGGATTATACGTTCATACATTTGTTCTTGTGACCAGGTACTGAAATGACAGTGCAAAAAATCACATTGGAAATAGCTTCTGGTTTGGGTTTCAGCAACATGAGCCCAATTTTTTCTCATCAAAATGAGACGTATGGAGATGGCAAAGCTCCCAGGGACTCTAATAAAAGCAGCAATAGACCCCTGGACTTTGCTATGAGAATCAAATAAAGTGGAAGCAGAGGGGCAGAGGGGATCAGTCAGTGTCTAGAAGACATCACTCTGGAAATCACCAGGTTTGCTAAAAAACATGACAGCTATCATGGAAGTGAAAGAAAGATGAATAGATTTTTTTATATAATTAGAAAATTTTGCATGAATTTTCTATGTATTTGCTTAACTCTATGTTTATATGGTGTTCCTATTTAAGCCCCTAGTGAACAAGGAACATTTTCTTTAAGCCCACAGGCTTACTAACTTGACAAAAAGTCAACCCAAAAGGGAAAAAGTAGACTTCCACATTTCCTTTAATGAGTAACACAAATTTTTGTTTGGGTTTATTTCCTTTTTATGTTTTTTTTTTTCTGAATTAGATTCTGAGAATGTTGTCAGTTATACTTCCAGAAAGAAGCTTTTATGTTTGTTTCTCTTTTAATGTCATTTGATCCTCTGTTGTTTTTTTAACAATGCAAGAGGAGCCACTAAATCATCTATTATTTAATTCCTTTTTTGCTTTGCTATGTTTGGTTTTGTTCTTTTCAGTCACTGTGTTTTAACAGATTTTTTCCAGGTGTTTCAATTTTTATTTCTCATATGTCTTTGACACTGTAGTAAATGAGTCCCTTATTAATATTTAAACCTCCTTTTCATTTGTTTGGTTTATGTAATACTCAAAAGTCTCAGTGTGTATAATACCATACATTCTCTATAATGTATAAAGTCTTGCTGAAATGACTTGGGAGCTTGGGATCATACCCCACAAATGTCTCATTTTGAGGGGCTTTATCCATCGAAGCAAATGTCGCATTTCAAGGAGCATTGCTCAGCAGAGTTTTATCATCAGTTCTTTTGCATGCGTGTTTACTCCTTCTGGCATATATTGATTGAAATAATTTACATTAGAAATTCCAGATTATGGAACTGAGGTTGCATAAAGAATCATTGTTATTAAAGAAGTGGCATTTTCAATTACTTAGATTATTTTCTATGCTTTTCAGTCAGGACCTTTTCTATAAACTCTTTCCTCCATTTGACTCTTTGCAAGCAAAGGATTGTGCTTGCAGTGCTTATCCCAGGAGTCATAACAAATATTTCTGGTACTTCCTCTTGAATTTTCTGATGCTGGTCCAAAGCTCTAGCCAGATCCCAGGATTATTAACAAGACAAAACCAAAACCAAACCCAACCAAATATGCTAAGAAACAAGAAAAAATGTTAGTGTGTGTTCAAAGCAGTCTTTGGTTTGCATAGATACACTTTATCTTTCGACCTAATCCTGTTCCGAGTCTGGCTGTAGCATATCAAAGGTTTTAATACCTAAGTTTTATTTTCAAAAAGTATTTAGAAATTTCATTTTCACCAGAGACTTAGGAGACCAAGCTATAAAGGTATGTGCAAAAATAATTTTTTTTAATGTATGCCTTGACATTGAGTTACATCAACAAGGTTTTAATATACAAATACAATTCAGTACATTAAAACGTTTGACACCCTCTAACATAACGTCATAAACAAATGTGTGCTGGATTGCTGGACAGTGAGGTGGGTTGAGAACTGTCTGAATGGCAGAGCCCAGCAGGTTGTGGTAAGCGGTGCAGAATCTAGTTGGAGGCCTGTAGCTACTGGTGTGCCACAAGGGTCAGCACTTGGTCCAGTCTTGTTCAGCATATTCATCAATAACCTGGATGAAGGAACAGAATGTACATTTGCTGAGGATACAAAACTGGGAGGAGTGGCCTGACATGCCAGAAGGCTGCTGTTCAGTCAGATCTGGACAGACTAGAACAGGAAAAAACGAAACAAATTAATTTCAATAAGGACAAGTGTCAGGTCTTGCACCTAGGGAGAAATAACCCCAAGAACCAATACAGATTAGGGCTTGACCTGCTGGGAAGTACCCCTCCGGAGAAGGACCTGGGAGTCCTGGTGAATAGAGAGATCTCCACGAGCCAGCAGTGTGCTTTCTCCAGATCAGGCAGTTTGATGATAGTGTGATGTGAAGGTGTGGATGCTGTCTTTGAAGACGAGACGAGAAACTGCTTGGAGCTTCTGTGCAATGAGGGGACATCATTCCAGCTTCCTCAGAAACTCTGTGGTGCAAATGCAGATGCAGTTAACAGCTGCAGCTGTTAAACATCCTATATTATTTTAATCAAGTCCGCTCTTTACTCTTTCAGTAGATGAATTCTCTGTATTGCACCCCTCACACAGGTAGAGCACTTAGAAAGGCCTCCTGTTAAACACATCACCAGGAACAGTGCTACCCATGTATTAGAGATGTGATGTCACTTTATTCCTCCTGTTTCTCCCTCTGTTTGTATTTTGTAGCTGGGTGATGATGTACATGAAGGCTCTCCCTGGGGGAGGGACAACACCACCCTACACATCAAAAAAAGTCTTCTAAGATGCTTCTACAGGAAATTAAAATCATCAACAAAATTTCTGAGCCTTCGAGCAAGTAACTGAAGGAGTGGAAGTGAGCAGCTCCCAGTGACACTATTTCCACAGCAGCCAAGCCCACCACCTATTCCTGTTCCAGCTTCCTTTGGGCTGGGACTATCAAAATATCTCTATAGCATCTGGAAAGACTATTTTCCATAGAAATCAATATATATATATATAATTTTTAGTTATTTATCATATCTTAATTTTCACAACAATGTCATAGCAGTCCTTCATCTAGGTACAAAAAAGAGGCTTTAGCCCTAATGAATTTGTAGGTTGCGATTTTTGCCAGTCAGCTGACAAACCCTTTGGGTGTTGTTTGCTTGTGACACAGATGAACCCCCTTAGACATGTGTGCCACCAGTTACCAAATGCTATACATTGTCCATATAGCAAGCCACATCAATAGGATGCTGTTTGTCATTTAAAAACAAATGTAGCATTGCCAATTAATTAGTCAGTCACACCTCTGGTAACCTTATTCAATGTTATGGTGCTAACAACTTCTGGAAGGCCTTGACATATTTTATAATTGAATTGCTGGGTTTGCATTTTGCTGCAATTCATATCTAAATGTGACTTGTTAACGGCATTAAGATGATTTCTTTTGAAAGCTGGTGGGAAGCATGGAGTCCCAATTCCAGTGTTTGTATGTAACTGCAATATTCCACCAGAGTACTCAGAAGGTAAAGGATGTTGCTATCGTTTTGTGAGCTAAATGGCTCATCTGTGGAAGCACTGCTTACTAACTGACTGGAATTTGCTACCTGTTTCCTTTTGCTTTCATGGAATCACAGAATGGTTTGGGTTGGAAGGGACCTTTAAAAGTCACCTAGTCCAACCCCCCTTCAGTGAGCAGGGATGCCTTCAACTAGATTGCTCAGAGACCCACCCAACCTGACCTTGAACGTTTCCAGGGATGGGACATCTGCCACCTCCCTGGGCAACCTATTCACCTGCTTCACTGTAAAAAGTGTCTTCCTGCCTGTCTGTGCATCATTGTGCTGGTTTAGAGGTAA
>VXBZ01003925.1:0-31011 GCA_013399135.1 Heliornis fulica
AGGAAGAATTAGGAAGTAGGTGTTTTTGAGATTCTCTGTAGAAAAGTGACAAGATAATACTTAGAAAATTTGCTTTGCATTCAGACCAGTCTGTCTTGTTTAAACAACTTGTGTGTTGTTTTTCATGTACTCTTTGCTTTAAAGAAACGCTGAAGTTCGGATATAATACATGCCTGTCCCTGGAGAACTTTGAGAAATAGTTCTCAGCTGCCACAACCCAGCTCTTGTTTGTTCACTTGGTGTTGGAACAGACAGAGGACACTGAGTGTCAGTTGCTGGGGGAACAGGAATCTGGATTCAAATGTTTTCTTTACTTAAAAGCCCAACTGTGGTCTTGCCTTCACAGCCTGCATGTGACTATAGCTGTAACTGCCAACCCATGTTTTTGCAGTAACAAGCTAGGGATTATTCTACCTCAGGGTTAAGATGCACATTCCCAGTGGAAGCCAGAATGCCCCTTTCCCATTTTCAAGGGTGATGGGGTGCTGAGCAAAGCTGCCTTGTCATGCTCAGGTATGGCAACAGTCAGGGACAGCTGCTTATGCTCACATCTGCATTGAACTGCTTCCCTTAACATGTTTCCATGTTTGTACTGTGCCTTGTCAGGGCTTTGCTCCCAGTTTCTCACCTTGGATCAACCTCTGATGCAGAATATCACTTGTGGAAGTGAATGAGTGTCAGACCTTGAGCCTTCCTCAGGGGCAGACTGAAGGCAGTGGTGGATTCAGTCTTCAGGGTTGCTGACATCTTTCATTACACCTGAATTAACTTCAAATTTAGACAAAATGACGTTTCCATGGTTTGAAGACAAGGTTCCATTGCACTCCAGCAGTTGGGACTGATGCTTCTCTTGTCTTGCAGATGCCAGCTGAAGCTGCCCCTACCCTACAGGAAAGCATATTACAGGAACTCCAGGTAAACCCGGCCTGATCAGTCCCATCCAGAGCTACCTTCTGCTAGGGCCTGTGAGGAGGGGTCCAATGGGGGAGACCTGGCTGGTCTGTGGGTCACAGGGGAACACTGACCCCAAGTCTCAACTTGGAGCAGATGGAGTGGTCCCATACAGACTGTGTCTGCACAGTTTTGATGGTACATGCTTTCATGTTATCCTAGCCATTAGTGATACTTTTGTTTTCACAGTGTCAAATCCCTGTTAACCCCTGAGCTGTAGACCTCCAGGTATGCTCTAATCGTGGGTTTAACAAAGTTTCTTGCTGATACCATGTCTTTTCTGAAGGTGGGAGCTCCTGTGGGACAGGTGCTTCTATGCCCTGTGCAATGGAAGAGTTTCCCAACCAGTGGCTGACCCGAGCTGCTCTGCTGGGGCACTTCTGTAGCCTGGAAGTACTGTGGGCTGCATTTGTGGAAGCACTGGGGCTGTATTTTGTTGGAGGCTGACTCCTGCTGATGACCTCTTTAGAGCCTGTTAAGTTACTGCATTGATGGTGCAGGGGCTTGGGTGTCTGGTCTTGGTCTGGTCAACTCGGTCCACTTCAGTCCTCTGGAAGGATTTCCCAGCATTTCCTTTTGGGAAATCTTTCTGTACTTCAGCTGACATACGGTGGTGTTTGTCCAGATAGTAAACTTAAACCCTCTCTGACATCCAGCTATAGTTCCTTGTGCTGCCCTCAAGAATTCCCTTTCCTCTTGGGAATTGTCACTTATCAGACAATAAATTTGTTAGTTGCCCTTCAGCAAGTTGTAAAGACTCGATTCCCTTAACTTTCACTGGTAAATTGAGCCTTTCAGTATCCTAATCCCTCTGGTGTAATTTTACACTCTCCGCTATTACTTTCACCTCAGTGACAGATTGAAAATAATCTTTGCTCTAAAGATCCCTATGGAGGGAGAGCATCTTGTCTGGTAACTTCTGTTCCATTAACCTTGCTCTTTCTTTGCATAATCTGTTTCTTAAAACTGCTTTCTGTGATGGTTCAAAAGATCCATTTGAGTGGGGGGAAGATGTGTGCACACTCGGGTTACAGTCATGCACTGCAGAACTACCTTGAGCTTCCTCCTGATGGCTCTCTTGCTCTCTGGCAGGTTCTGGGAGGCTGGCTGAGATGTACTGGCTCTTTAACTCCATCTTTCATGTAAAGAATGTTATGGGCACTGTGGTCGGTGGGGATGTTGAACTTTAGAGGAAATGCACTTCTCTAGTAACACCGTTATTTGTGTAACACTCCTAAAAACTGGACTCTGACACAGTCTTGAGCAGCTTGCTTAATGATGCTGTCCCTGAACCTCTGATTTGTGTCCCTCAGTGATGTGCTGCTTGCCAAGCACACCACTTTGTTTACAAAAAAACCCCCAAGCATTAAAGGAGAGCCTTGACAAGGTCTGGCATGTGGAGGGATCACTGTGCTAAAAGATAGGGTGGCAATTTGGCCTGGATGCCCTTTTATTGTACACATTTACTAACAGAGTAAATGTACAGAAATGCAAATGACTTTCCCCTCCAAAAGGAAGGGAGGGTTTTTTTTCTTGTGGGATAAAAACATCATATTGTGGCAATACAGCAGAATCAGTGATGTGCTGCAAGTTTGTGTTCTGTTTATAGAAGTGTGTTGTCTCTCTTCTGATGTCTGTAAATCCTTCCCCTCAAAACAAGCTGAGTGAAATAACATAGGTGTTTTGTGATGTCTAATGCTTTCTGCAGGGTATCCTTGATCTAAATGTCAGCTGTCAAAAATGAGGGAGAAATGGCTACCAAATAACCTGTAAGAGACAGGCAAAAAAATCCTTGAATTCGAAGTGCTGATAAGTCACGTTGGTGGGTCACAACTCAGTGCAAGCACCATCTGGCACAAAGGAGTGTAACATCTCCATCTCCTGTCTCTTGGATTTTTAGGGCATGGGAGAGATGTTGTCTCTGCCAAACAAGTGCAGATGCAGCAGCTGCAAGGAACCATTTTATAGAGAGGATCCAGACAACCGTATCCTTTCCCAGCTCGTCGCCCTTTCCATGAGCACGTGGTGTGGTACAGCAGGCACTGACTGCAACTGCTCTGCAGCATTCTCCCATCTGGAGCAAGTTTTGCCTCCAATAACAGGAGTTCAGGCTGGATCTATAGAAAAGTCTTTTCATAGCACAGCTCTTGGGTAGTCATGAAACTTCTGATCCAGCCAAATAAGGCCAAGATGCTGTGCACAGCTGTGTTGTCCAATCCTTTCCCCCCTGTGATGCTACTTCTTGGGCTGCTTGCCCTCCACCCCTTGTTATGGCTCACCTGGCCCAGGGCTCAGGTAAATGCACAGAGCTGCTGCTGTGAAACCTTCCTTAAGCTGCTGCTCCTTGAGTTTTGTTCACCGAAACCGGCTTTCAGTCCTGCAGAGATAGAGGAGGAATTGAGAGTCCTCCAGGATGTCCCCTGCCTTCTGAGCCAGTATGTGGAAGCTGAGCTTGCAGGTAAGGAGAAAAGGGGGTGAGACAGTGGGTTAAGGATGATTTCAGTGTGTCTGGTGTCCAGTGCCTGCCAAGCACACAAGAGACAGGAGCTTTCACCGCCTAAAATGAGAGCTGGCAAACACAAGGCCTCTAGAAACTGGTATTTGCTGGGAAAGATTTTTGTGTGCTCAAACCTGCTGGTTTTCCTCTGCTTCTCTTCTAGACCATCCCACTCTGCAAAGGGAGTATGAAAGCCTTCTCACCTTGGAGGGTTTGCAAACCACAGTTGCCAAGTGCTTGCAAAAGCTGCAGCTTCTGCAGGCAGGTGAGCCAGTCCTTGTTTTGAGTCAGGTCTGAATGTGGTCTGCTGTGCTTGAGCAGTAGTTTGCCATCTGTGTGCAGAGCACCATGGGCCAGTGTTAATTTTTCTCCTTGTTATCCTTAATGTTAATGTAGCACTTAAATTCTCTGGTGGCAAATAAAGCTGTGGTATCTGTTTGCCACTCATCTGTGCTCAGGAGAAGCTGGGGACTTGTAACTGCTGCAGTTCAGGAGGGCTGGAGGGGGAGACTGTGCCATAGCTTATGCTGTCCTGATTGCTCTGTGTCTGAGTAATATGTCATTAGTCACTCATTTCTGGAGACAGTAAGTAGATCATGAGTTCTGTCAGTACAGATTTAACTTGGATATTCCTGCTGTGTCTTCCACCCTGCCAGCTGTGGAGTCCCAGATGAGGCTGCGCCCAGACTGTGCTGGAGACGTAGGAAGCTGCTCTGCTGCCTGTGTTCCTCCCCGGGGACAGACAAGTGACTGTGCCAGCATGCTGGCTGTGCCTCTTCTTTGTTACTCCAGTTTCCAGGAGCTGAGGGACCTGTTCACCCTGAAGCTGCAAGTGTCAATGTTGCACCAAGAAATTGCCTTACAAAAGGTGAGTCTTTAATAGTGTTAGTGCTCTTGGAGCAGGGCAAGAAAAGGCCATGTGTGGGGCAGCAGCCAGTGTCTGGGGCCCTGGTGTGGGACCAGCAGCACAGCACTCTCCCAGTGCTTTCTGTGTTTGTCTCGTGTCCAGATGACATCAGTGCCTTGCTTACTCCATAGATGCATGGACTGGCTCTTTTTATTAAGTCCAAAGTGGAAGCTTTTAAATGTTTGACCCCCTCCTGGTGAGATTTTATATTTTAAGCTGTTCTTTCAGAGTGTGGAAGAGGATGTTATTGGTTACATGTGAACACCCCTTCTGGCAGCCTTTTGCAGTCTCATTAGGGCTACCCACCCCTCCTCCTGCGTGGTCTCCAGCTAATGAACTCCTCTGCTGTCTGTTCCTTTCCTTTGAAATCTCAAACCTCTGTGCTGCTAATCCTGACTGCGTTGTTCTGAGAACGCCTGTAAGAACCCCCTAGGAGCTCAGTCCCTCTGCCAGCCCGAGCAGAGTGCTCGCTGCACAGGGATCACTCATTCTTCTCAACCAACAGCAGCAAAGGGCTGAGATGTGTGAAATCACATCTACTCCTTTGACCTAACCTTTGTAGTTGACCTAAATGGTTGAGGCTTCAGAAAAGCCATTTCTTGTAAGCCTGGGAAGAGTTATTCCTAACTGGCCACACTCCTCCCTCTGGCTGAAGATCAATTGCTGCCTATCTTCAAGTGGGACTTCAGAGCTAAAATCCTGAATTAGGGGTTATGAGGGTTTTGATTTTTATCTGCCCAAAATGAAGTAGTGGCTGTAGCCTGCTGCCTTCTGCTTTACCAACTGTCTGGGATTCCTCTGCACATGTACCTGGATCGGTGCTTTGTGTTGGGTGAGCTCTGACTGTGTGAAGTAGTTCTGTACAGAGCATGAAGGGTAGGTGGAATTATTGGGAAAGGTGAAGGGAGTGGACTTGGCATAAATAAATACCCTGGGAAAGGATGCATTTATTTCTGAGTTGAGCCCCTCTGTGGCCTTTCCATGGAGGAATGGCAGAATCATAGAAAGTCTAGTAGCTCCCAGCCTGTCTTTGGTGATGAAGGCCTGTTTTCTCTGGTTTTACACATCAGGAGTGGAGTAGGCAGATGGAAGAGGTGGGTGTTTCTCTTAGGAGGTGGAGCACTGTAGTGGTCCTTCATATGCCAGCTTTCCCCTTGGCTTTTGTGTCTGCAGCTCTTAGCTGAGTTGTGCTCTGCATCCCTGTCCCTGCACGGAGGTGTATGGAGAAGAGGAAAGGGAACCCCTGCAGATGCCCCATTCTCTGTTCCTTTTGGGTTTTCCTTTGTTACCACCACTGGAAAGTGCTTTGAGAGAGGTGCCAACACCTGCAGTTCATTGCCCCTCTCCTGGGAAGGCATGTAGGGCATGGGGATTGTTACTGTGAAGACTGCACAGACTCATCAGCTGATGCCAGCTGGCAAAAAAAATAAATCCCAGGCAAAATGTCTTTCTGAGCACTGAGGAGCAGGGCAGTAAAGGTCAATTTTTGGTCTTTGGTTGGAAGTTCACCTGTGCTTGAGTTGGCAGTCACAGTTGTCATCCCAGAGCTTTGTACTGTTACTTGGGCTGTGACAGGCTGGTGGGTGGTTTGGGAGCATGAACTGAGGTCACAAGCTGGGCTTTATAAACCAGAGGCCAGGCAGGGAGTGTTGGACAGCTTGCCATCCCCTGTGCCTTGTGCTGCCAGGAGGACCTGCAGCGCTCTGCTCTTTGGCCTAGCATTGGCCACTTGCCCACCTGTCTTTGATTAATGTGTCCCAACTGGGAGGTGACAGGAACAGTCAGGAGTGAAGGGTTGAAATTACCCTTGGGTGAGTAAGTGCTACACTGCAGAGCTCCTGAATCAATAACAGCTTCAGCTTCTCTCAGGATGCTGAGCTCATCCCAGCACTGGGCCAGCTCCATCGCTATTTATCTCACTGCCTGAGGAGTGCTGGGTGGCTGCTGGTGAGCCTCGAGCAGAGGATGAACAACTTTGCCTTTGTTAAACAGGACAAAAGAAAGTGTCTCTCAGCTCCCATGTTATTAGTCATACTGCTCTGGTTAGATTTCACCTGTATGCAGCCACCTCACGACTGGAATCCTGACAGCATGGCTGGTGACGTGTCTCCTCTGCTCCTGCCCAGGTCATGGTGGCAGAGCTGCTGCCTGTGCTGGAGTCCAGGCTTCACCCCGAGGCGTCTGCAGCCCAGCTCTATCGGGCCGTTCACACCCAGCTCTGTGGAGGAGGCCAGCGGTTCCCTGTGCTGGTGAGAGACGAGCTGGTGGACTGATCCACTAGGAACCTCCTGCTAACCACTCACATACCAGGGACAATTTTAAGCAATAAATCTTTTCTGTCAACTTTTTCACTCTGCCTGTTTGTCCAACTAAATTGCAGAGGGTTGGGTTTGTGTGTGTTCTTTTGTATTGCTTTTGTGATCTGTGAGCTCTGAGGCTTTGTGAGGCTCCTTCAGGGCTTCAGAGAAACTGGTTTTGATTTTTGCAAGGTCTAGCTTTATACTCTTGACCTCCCTCAGTGGGCTCACTGAGCTATATTTAGTGTTGCAGGCAATAAAAAGTGATTTGTACTGATCTGATAGCCACAGTGTGGTGGGGCCCAGCCCTCCAGCATCTGAAAACAGCTGCTGCTTCCCTCTTGCTGTGTTCATCTGTCAGTGTATAACCAGCATTGTAGCACTCATTGGTGTTGACTAACAGTGTCTGGATGCCCAGCAGCCCAGGCTGCTTTTGCAGAAGTGCTCTGGTTTGTGGGTACCTGGGCTGGTGTCTGGGCTGTGGTGCAGCTGGAGCAGTCCCTGCTCACCAGCCTCTTGTCACATCTCCGCTCAGTTCAGGCCCCTCCGTGACTCCCCAGGTCCTCTCCTAAAGACTGAAACACCTTGGCCGTGTCACCGGGTGGTCTGTGCCTGAGCAGCAGTCAGACAGGTGGGGGACACCCGTGTGCAGCAGGAGGGACCGAGGAGCAGCCCGGTAGATGGCACTCGGTCCCTTCGCTGCTTCGCAGCGCCCGTAGCTGCTGGAGGAGCAGCCTGCCAGTCCCAGCCAGGCGACCTCCGGCCTGGCCCCAGGGCGAGTCAGACCTTGGACCGCGGGGAGCATTCCAGCTTCGGGCTCTCCTGAGTGGGTTTTTGCTGATCCCCAAATCCCCTGACATGTCTGTGTGATAACGAAAGCAAAGCTTTAGTCATGGGGATCACCTCGGCTTGCGAGCACTTCAAAGTCTGCTGGGTGAAGGGCCACTGTCCTTGTCAGTTTGACTTGCAGGGTGTCTCTTAGCTGGACTAGAGTGTTTACTTGGAGGGGGATTTAGGTCTTAGCAGTGCTGACAATGGGCATTATTCTTCATCCTGAGTTTGTTTTTCCAAAGCCAGTTAGTTCTGTCTCTTCTGAACATTCGGCCCTTTCAGACACTCAGAAGTCACTGAAAACCATCTAAAGGCGAGATGAAAATTGGCATCCTTTGCTCTTGCTTTTTCTTTATTTTTAACTGCAGTGTGTTCAGTTCTTCATAGATGACATTTGATTTCCCACAGAGTCTGCAATCAGGGTAGGAGTTTGTGACCTTCTTCCCCCACTGCAGCGTTTACACCTGCAGGGACTACTGGGGAAACTGGGCTGTGGTCACCTGCCCTGGAGGAGTGCAAGGGAATTATCAAAGGGCCGGTTGTAGGAGCAAACCATGCCTCCTAAATTAATGTGGGTATATGCCCTGGGCATTAACATCTGCATGTTTGAAATTTAGAAATGACATTTGGTATTGTTAATTATCGTGCTGTTATCCATAACTTGTGTCTGTAAGCACGGCATGAGTCATGGAGCATCTGCTGCTTTGCGCAGAGCGGTCCACTGGAAATTGGCAGTAACTTCACTGCCACAGCATGGACTGCCTAGGTGTGAAAGGACTGGGAGGGAAAAAAAAAGAAGAGACTGAGCCCACAAAAATCTGTTTGCAGGGCTTGTTGGAAGCTCAGAAGACAGGCTGACACCCTAGGAGGGGTGCAGAAGGGGAGCACAGCTCCCAGCGTGATGACTGTCAGGGAACAGGGTTGTTTTGTGCCTCTGGGTGCAGTGTGGTTTTATTACTCTTCCTACACTGTGTGAGAGGCATTTTATAATCTTCATAAATGCGTGAGACTTTAAATCATGCGAGTGACTCACTTTTTCAAATGAGTCTGGTGCTATAGCAGAGATTCAGTAGCAGCTTAATTCAGTGGTTGGGGGGGGGTCTTTTTTGTTATAAAACGTGCCATTGTCATAGAAAGAAATTGTGCTGGAACATCAAATTGAGATGAGGAGAAAAAGGCAAAAGGTAAATTTGTGCTGCTAGGGGATACTGTTACACAAATACAGGAACAAGTGGTATTTCTGGACAGTGATGGTGATACGGGTGTTGTGTAGTCACAGACGAGACAGAGGTGGTGAGGGTCGGGATTAGCAACTCCTATTCCTTCTTTGTCCCCTGCAGCTGAGTCTTAAAAGGTTTTTGTTTTTATCCCTATTGAAGGATGCAAAGCTGGATCCCTGGCAGGAGGCAGGTTTTCTCTTTTTCTTCCAGAATTTGTGACTTCAGGCATTTCCAAAGGATGTGGTTTGTCTTCTCCAGCTTGTTCCTTTCCTTCTGCTCTGCAGCTTTTCTACCTTTACCTTTTTTTTTTTTTTTTTTTTTTGGATTTTGCAAATCCCATTGGCCACTGGGAAGATGCTGACAGTGCTGCTGTTGGTCTGCAGATTGCAGTGTGCACTCTCAAAGGCTTTCACATGCTCTAGTTGTCTTTGGTTAGTTCTGGATGCCCATTGTGTTGAACCCTTCCTAGGGTTTAGCCTGCAAATGTTGTCAGATGTGCCACCAAGTGTTTGCTGCAGCTCCCTCTGTGTGTAGGGACTAAACAGAATGGCTTTAGGAATATTTGCCATCTGAAACAGAGTGAGGTTGTCACCAAGACTCAAATCATCTAAGACCGGTGCGGAGGAGTGTCCTGGCTCTTGTAACACTTTCGAACGGGTCTAGCAGCAGGTGAGGAGTGATGGAGCAGGACCACCTTGCTGAGTTCATGGCACAAGCCATGGGATCCCAACCCTGGGACAAGGATAGGATGATTCCCCAGCCACCCTGGCAAGGAGCACAGCTTATGGTTTGGAGAGGTAAAACCAGATGAGCTGTGTGAGGGATAAGGGAATTCATCAACAAGCAGTCTAGGTTCCTAAGTGTTGAACTGGGGGAGGAAATCTGAGCTCTCTCCATTGATGAAAAATTTGTTGCCAGAGTTATTCTCCAAATGAACTCTCTGTGAGCTCCCAAGAGCAGGTTACTTAATTAAAACACAATAGTCAAGACTGAATCAGCAATTTGTGCCATGTGTGCTGTCGAGCCAGTTGAGGGTTTCTAGAAAGAGCAATTGACTGTAAAATGCTGAGATAAAAACCCTGTGTTTGTAGGAGAAGGACTTCTACTCAACACTCTGCAGGAATTACAGAATTCAGCATGAGCTTGGGGTGTCTGGCTGAAGCTTTGCTGGGAAACTGATAAATCTGAACATGGTGATGTTGGGTTACATCCAAGTGCACACCCCACCAGGGATGCTGCATGTGGGTAACACAGGGTGCGTAGCACTCCCCCAGCGTGTCTAATTCTCAGTTTCCTGTGAGCAGTGAGTTGGAAGTGCTTTAACAGCCTTGTGGAAGCTAAGAGAAGGAGCCAATGTGGATTTTTGCAGGCAGCTAGTTCAGTTCTGCACTTTTCCAGGCTCAAGCCTCACTGCCAGCAGTGGGGTCATGGAGGGGCTGTAGCAGATAATGGATCTGCCATTGGGGGCTCTTAACATCAATCTCCACTTTATAGATAAAAAGTTACTTCACTTGATCTTTTTCTTTTTTTTTTCCCAAATCTGTGCTCTCTGGAGTGAGGCCTCTGGGATTTTTTTTTTCAGCATCTAGACTGGGACTGGTACAGTTGACATCTGGTTTCACTAGAAGCTTCTTAGTCCTCCTTTACTTCCATTAAAAACCACCTCACAAACAAAAAGCCCCAACCATGACTCAGTCATGAGGAGGAGGAGACTGACCCTGGAGAAAAGCCCATCTGAAATCCTCCCTCCTGGTTTCTGAGAGCGTGAACTCCATCATGCTAATGCTCGCTGGGTCAGCTTTTTTTGGCCCTTGCATATTATGGTGGGAAACAATTTATTAGTCTAATTTTATCTCCAGTTTAAGGAGAGGAGAGCACAGGAGGCTTAGAGTGTGCACTGAGGTCAGTGAGACTTGGGGCTGCTTTATGCACTTCAGATGAGACTGCAGTGTAGGTTATTGCTCCACTCAGCATCCCTTGTCCTCTGCTGGAACTGTTGCACCACATCCTGGATGCAGCTGGCACAGCCTCATAGCCCTGGAGCTGGCACAAGTGCCTTACCTGAGGATCTCACCCTTTTGGGTGGTTGTTTTTTCCTACATACAGCACTCTTCTCTCTTGACATTTCTTTTTGAAACTTGTGTGGCTCGGTGCCATCAGGCGCCGGTGGGCGTCTGGAGCTCTCCCTGCCTTCAGGAGGAATACAGGGTTCAGCACCAAGCAGGCACATGGACACAGGGAGGAGACAAGGCAGGAATGATCACTTCAAAACCAAACAAGCTACTCAAAACCCCAACCCCCAAACAACTCCCTTTAAAAAGTTAATGAAGCCATAAATAGTCTGCAGCGCTTTAATTGCGATTGCGTGCTGGCTGCGTAATGGGACACGATCCAAACCGCGGATCTGGGGATGAGTCAGGCATCGTATTTTTATTTTAACAAGTTTGGGCTCCATATAGAGTCAAACACAACCATGTGTTCCTGGGAGCCTCGCTCTTAGTGCTGCAAGGAAACTGGGGGTGTTTGCCCAAGTCCTTGAGACTGTTCTCAACCTCAACCACCGGTTTTCTTTTGTGTTAACTGGTGTTTGTCAGGGCCCATCGTGATGCTGTTGTGGCATCTTCTCCTGGAGGGTGGCAAAGCTCTTGGCAGTGGTGGCATTGTCCTTGTGAAAGCACACCCACCCCATTGAACAGAGCTGTTTGAAGGAGCAAACCCCCAATGAATGTATCTGACTGCGTCTCCCATCCTCACAGCCGCGTGCGAGTGCCATGGTCTCCGTTCCCAGAGGTGGAATCAGTTTTGATGATGACAATGCAAATGGTGTTATTTCACCCTGTGGTTTTTGGTTTGTTTTGTTTTTTTTTAAACACCACACTGATTACGGTAAGATGCATGAGGTGTGTTTCCTATCTGCTCGCCTGGGAAGTAGCGTGTGTGCCCTGTGAGTCACACTAAGCTCTCTGGCCCTTTGCCCAGCTCTCCGGGCAGCGGTGCCCAAAGCTGGCCCTGAGTGAGTGTCCAGAGCATCTTCTTCAGAGGCAGAGGGCGTCAACAAAGTTGTGTGGATCAGCTTTTCTCCTCAGGTTTGCGGTTTTTCCAGTTTCTCGCTATTTGTGCTGAGTATCTGCTGTCTGAGGGGGGTAATCAGGTGATGGGAGAGGAGCAGCAGAAGGCACGGAGGGAGGTCTGTACATCCTCAGCCACCACCAATACTGCACAGCACCGTGAAGGAATGTAGCCACTGCCAGGCGGATGATATAATAATTCTCTTCCATCTGCTCCTATCTATATTTGAAGTCACAGGAAAGTGTTGTCCTTGCAAGACGTGTGACTGATTCCAAGAGCCGTCCCTGTTTCGGAAGCTCCTTTGGCAGGCTGGCGCTGGCTTCCCCGCTGGTGCCGAGTGGCAGGCGCTGCGGGGTGGTCCGGGGGGGGGGGGNCAGAGGAATGGCACAGACCCAAAATAGCAGGGCAGTGTCACCTAGCAACTTGTCACTGTTGCCGAAGTCTTTGTTGGAGTGGAGCAAGGTGACACTTGGCTGCTATTTTCAGACCCACACTTTTGTATGGCCATTGCCGCCTTAGTCCTTCATTTTATTTATTTATTCTTTCTCCTTTTGCTGAATCATGGACCTGGAAAATAGTTCTTCAGTCACCAGAGTACAGGATCGTGCCTCCTGATTTATTTTGCTGCCTCTTTCCAGTTTTACTTGGTGCACAGCGACGTAAAATGGTTCGGAAGAGGCAACCTGTGCTTCCTCAACGAGCTTTTCTGCTGTGTGAGACGGTTTTTCTCCCCACTCTTCGTCTTAACATTTATAGTCCCACTCAATATGTAACCCTGTCTTTGCTGGGGTCGTTCCCAGCGTGGCCATGGTGTGATGCAGGCACCGCCTCGGCTCGGAGCAGGCATCCCGCGCTGCCGGACACAGCGCTGCCCCCGGTAAATCCAGATGCAGCCGCTTCCTCTCCCAAGTAAATCCTCCCTCCTGTTTTGCTGCCTTTTAGCACTGAAGAGCTGCCCTGCTATATTTAGGCAGCTGTGTCACTCAGAGGAACAGGCACACGCAGTGGCTATATTTAATGGCTATATTAAAAGCAAAGTTGCCGTCGAGAGCTCGGCAAGAGCCACGGTCCTGGTTGCAGCTGCGATTTGGACCATCTGGAGCCAGGATCTGTGTGTTTTGTGGATGCCTTGTTCACCTGCTCTCGTTCCCCTGCAGCTCTTTGTTGCTGTCAGTTCGTTGCAGGGGTAATCACACAATAAACAGTTATTCAGAGGTTTTGCCCTTCTCTTAATCTCGAGTGTGGCTCCTGCACAAACTGCACCACACCAGCCAAATAAAGTAGAATTATTAATTTTCTCCTAAAGCCACAGAAAGGAAACCCCAAAACCTTGTGGGGCTGGCTTGGTTCATACAAAGTACCATGAACTTTACTTTCTCCAGTTCCTCTGTGTGTGTTGGTGTTTAGTTTTCAAAGGAGAGAGGGAGGCTTGTTGAGAGCCCACCTCCCGTGGGCTCCAGGGCTGTTATTTGCTGGATTTCTACAGCCTGGACCCCAGGATATGGAGCTGTGTCTCCTGAAAACGAGAAACGAGGTGGGCACGTGTGAGTGTGATTTGACTCTGTGAATTGTGTTACAGATTATCCTTGATTATCCCAGCCCAAAGGTGTTATTTGCCCTGATAGGTTGTTTTCTGTTCCTGTTTCCAAGCCTTTGAGTTTCTGGACAAAATAAGGCGTGATTCCTTCACCTACAAACCTTTTCTTGTGCAGGGTGGTGTTAGCTCCTGGATGCCGGCGTGGGCCCCGTCGCGAGCAGCTGGTGTGTGCGGAGGTGGTGGCCCACCCGTGGCGAGGCCGTACACAGAGCAAGTGGGGTGGGGTGTTTCTGCATTGTGGACCTGTGTTCTTTACTCTGGCATCTCTGTGTGCTCTCCAGAGAGTCAAAATAAATTGCTTACCCATGTTGTAATGGACCCCCACCATAAAACACGGTCGTCCTGCCCGTGGGTGAGCACGGTGTGCCAGGTGACATGGGTCACCTCCTGCACCATGCTCTTCCTGGGGTTCCTGGCTGGTGGTCAGCATCATGTTTGATTCTGGGCTTTCTTACTGCAAAAATGGAGCAATTAATCCATTTGAGAGGGATCCTGGGCTCCTTATCCTGCCTTGCTCCAGCTCTTTTACCTCCTAAGAACCTGGGTGTCTTGCTGAAAACAAAAGCTTTCCTCTGCCTGCCAAAGGCATTAACCTGCTCTGCTCCATCCTGTTCCCTCTTAAGCAGAAGTTTCTGTTTACAAGTTGTTCTTCCTTCCCAAGGTGTTTGATGCCATCTGGGGACCTGGGCTTGGAGCCTCTTCCCTACCTGAGGGCTCTGGGCAGCACCCCGCTGCCCCATCCATCACCCAGACGGGTCAGTGTCGTGGGTGTGTGTGGGGGGGGGTGTCATCCATCTCAGCTCCTGCAACGTGACTCATCCAGTCCCAGCTGTGTTTTTCTCTCTCCTCCTGTGGGAAGAGGGAGGAGGACGCACGCGAGTCTCTATTTCTGCTAGGAAAATTACACCCTTGTGTTAGTCGCAGGGGAAGGAGCGTGGAGGGAAGGAGATGAGTGACTGGGTGGAGGAGCCCCTCAGCCCCAGCAATGGGGGTAAATTCAGTGCCCTAAAAAAACCAGGCTCACAACATGGAGCCTGACCTGAAGCCACCACTTCTCTCCATCAGCACCTAAGTGAGTTTTACAGAAACCCACAGCAAAACCAGAGAAAGCGTTGCCTGAAGTTTGCCTCTGAATGGAGAAGGGTGAGTTCATCCAGCTGCTTCCAGCACGAGTGGGAGAACTTTCCTGGGATTCCCTGTCCCAGCCAAGCCCTGGGCAGGGCAGTCCTGGTCCTGTGAGGCATTTTACCTCTCCTTTCAGACCAGGGGCAAGGCAACAAGGCTCCACCACGTGTGGCCTCTGTGCCTCCTCCATCTGCTGCTTCAGTGCTTAAAGAACAAACGTGTCTGGAGCAGCCTCAGGAGTGTTGGGGGTCCCTTGGCTGGCAGCAGCTGCCTGATGCTGCTTTGGGAACACTACTCAGTGAGCTCCGTCTCGGTGTGTTCATGGAGGAGTTCGGTACACATGCAGTCACTGCTCTGGGTACCACTTAAAAACCTCTTGTGGCTGTTGGTCCAGCAAACTGCTGGGTCTGGTGGGATGCCATCTGTGCTTTCACACCTGATGAGTGGGGGCTGGAAGCGGGGGACCCTGTCGTGGGCAGGACCAGCTAGGGCAGCCTGAGCTGGCAGCAGAATGCCCTTGAGGGCCTGGAGCTGCACTGAGGGGTGTCCTCCCATCACCAGTTTCCTGAGGAGCGGTTTGGCCAGACTTGTCACCAGGACGTTTCCTTCCAGACCCCACTCTCAGCAGCCACCAAACTATTTGAGCTGAACTTTTCTTCGAGGTTTCAGCTTAGGGTAAATGCTCAGCACAGATTTTAAGCCTGAACAGTTTCAAACATGACAAAGCTTTGCAAAAACTGGGGATGGAGCTTGTCAGTACCAGCCTTGAGAAGGCAGGACTCGGGGCTCACTGCCTGCTGGGGCTGTGCCGGTGCTCTTCCCCTCCAAGAAGCAATCAGGAGGACAAATCTCAGAAGCTCTGGGTTCACACTGTGTCCTGCACATCAGATGGTCACTGGAGTTTGTTTGCTGCTGGTCGGCATGGCCAGAGCCCCTCTGTGCCCAGGTGCTCCAGGACCAGCTGCCTCGGGCAATGTGGGGGGAGCGTGAAGCCTCCTGAAACCTGTGAATTCGTCTGGATCCACCTCTGCTTTTGTTAGTTATGGTTGTTACTGAAGAAACCAGAGGGAAGGAAAGATCCCAGGGCTCTGCAGACCCAGCCCACCCTTGTCGTGCCAGCTGGTCCCATACAGCTTGTCCAGCCTGGGGGGGAGTAGAGACCAGTTTGGAGCAGCTTTACCTCCTGGGTCAGCAGATGAGGATGGTTTCCCTGGGGATGCTGTAGGCAAGAGCATTGCCCTCAAAATGAGGAAGGATAATGTATCCTGCACACACCTCCCCATCCTCAACACCCCTTCAGCTCCTCTGCCTCTCTGCCTTCTCCCCAGCCCGCAGAGCCGTCCTCTGGCTGCACAGCTCCGTTTCTGCCACAGTGTGGATCTTCTCCCTCCTTTCTGGCTCTCTCTCGGCTGATGCAGAGCTGCAGCTGGGCCCCATCAGCTCGGGGGAAGCTCTGACCTGGGAAAGGCTCCAGGTCTCTTGTGTTTGCTGCGATAGCTCATTCTTTTCCTCTCTCCTTCAGGAAAACCAAGTTAAAAAAACCCCAAACAACAAAAACAACCATGTAGGAGAAGCCTGTGGAGATGGGAGTTGTTCGTGCCAGCTCTGATCTTGGTGTCTCCCTGATCCACTCTTGGGAAAGGTGGCACAAAAAGGTTTTGCCCCCAAAACCAAGTCTCTGCTGGTGCTCAGAGCTGGGTAGGAGGCTTTTGTGCTCAGCCTTCTCCAAGTCATTCGTATCTCCATCCCTTCTCCTCCTCCTCCATACCCAGGAGCCCCGGGCAGACACTGTACCGGGCGGCATCGCTGGGCTCTGCCACACGTTGCCACGTGCCATGGCTGCTGTTGCAGGTGTGATCCAGCCCTGGACAGGCTGCAGAGCCGACGTCGCCTACTTGTACTTCATGTTGTTGTAAGCAGCCATTTATCCTGATATTGTAGACTTGGGCACCACAGGGAAAGGAAGCAGAGCACCCTGCACCCATGGGGTGATGGCAGGTGTGGGGCTGGTTCCCAAAGCGTGCTGGGTCTCCTCCCTGTGCCTACCCCACACCAAGCTGCCCTTCAGTGTCCTGCCCTCCTGGCTGTCACCCTGTGGCTGCCTCGCCTCACCAGCAGTTCCTGTGAACCCCAAATCTTCCTTCACCTCAGCTCCAGCCCCTTTTCTTCTAGGTGCCCTGGCTGCTCACCACCCTGCCCCCCNTGAGTCCCAGCCTGGATCCTCTCCAGTCCAACCAGCATCACCAGCCCATGGGCTCCCAGTGAGGGTCATCCCCACCCTGTGCCAGGCGACAAAGCCGGTGGGGGGAGATCATACAATGAAAAAGAGCAACTTGGCAGGAGGTGATGGTGAAGGGGCTCTGTGCAGTGGCTGGAAGTCCAGCTGCCCGTTCCTCGGGCTCGCGCTGCCTGTGGTACTATTTTCAGCAGCGTGGCCCTGGCTGGATCAGGGTCGAGGGGAGCTGGGGGCAGTCAGGCCAGCACCCCCAGCGCTGGGTGGCCAGGGACTGGGCTAGTGAAAACAGACCCAAACTGCCAGAAGGCATCTCAGGAGCGATCCCAGCTGGGCTACAGGCAGCTGCCTGCTCAGAGCCTGAAACAGTTAACAGGCAGCGAGGCCGAGCCGGTCCTCCCACCCGCATGAGATCACCACCGTCACCGCCAATCCTCGATCCAATCCTCACCCCGTCTGGCAGCAAAAGAGCCGGGAGCCCAAGCTGGGAGCGAGAGCAGCGGCAGCTGAGATCCCGGCCCGTATGTGCTGAGGCACCCCGAGCCACCGGACAAAGCCGGCCATGTAGGATCCGACCTCTTCCATCCCATCACCGGCACGGCAGCGGCTCGTGGCGGGACAGCGACCCGCATCCAACCCGCCCGCGCTTTGCGCTGGTTGCTCCTGGATTTTTCTTGCCAACATGATGGGCTGCAAGTCCAACTCACTCACTTGCCTGCAGGGAGGAAAACCAGGGCTACCGCTTGCCACCGCCACCGACTCCACCGCTACGCTCAACAAGCTGGCCCTGGCCACCGGCGGGACGGAGAAATCCTGGTACCGCTGCATCTTCCCCTTTGGCATCGTCTCCGTGGTCATCGGCGTGGCAGCGACGTGTATCACCTTCACCATCAATGGCCCACAGATGGACATCGCTAAGGTGGTCTCCGTGGCCACCTTGATCTTCGGGCTGGGCCTGCTGGTGGCCGCCTACGTGTGCTGGCGGGCCAAGCGGGAGAGGCAGCGGAAGAGGCAGCGCCAGGAGCCCGTCTCCTTAGAGCAGGGAGCCCTATGACCCGGGCTGGGGGCAGAGGCTCAGCTCCACCCGGAGCCCCCTGCTTACACACCCCCGCCTGCCCGGCGCCCCGCGGTACAGGGGTGACAGCACCGGCTTTGTTGCTGCCGAGGAGGTCCCGACCCCGCGTGAGGTCAGCTTGCCGTCATTCGCCACCCCGCTGAGCCGTGCCGCTGCCGGCACCCGGCCATCCCCGCTCCCCTCACGGGGTGAGGGCAGCCCCCGGCCACGCAGGAGGCTCCCTCGCTCCCTCCTTCCCACCTGCCTGACCAGGACCGGCATGGAAAGAGCCTGGAGAGTGGCCCAAGGAGTCCGTCGCCCGTGCGTGGCCCTGCTGCCCGTCCCTGCTGTTCTCCCCCCCGCAGCCGGCAGCCGCAGCGAACCCACGGTGCTGCTCTGTGCCGGGGGATGCCGAGACAGCCCCGACTCCTGCTCAGCATCAGAAGACACCGGCGTCACTTCTGTCCTCTTCTGTTTTGTCCCCACCCCGCCTTGGGAGGACCCACGAAGCTCAGGCAGAAAAGGAGTTTTGAAAGAAACTCTCGGGGTGTGGGGAGCACCTGCAGAGACATGGGGCAGTGTCGGTGTGGGGCGCAGGCGGTGGAGGGCTGGTAGGGGATGGCCAACACCGGTGGGCGAGCATGGCTGACCTAACACGTGAGCCTCCTGGGGACAGCACGGGTGACAAGAGGAGGTGGGACCTGTGGGGGACGATGGGCCGTGGCATCCGTCCGAGGGACGTGGGGAGCGGAGCGGCTCGAGCTGGGTGCGCCCAAAGCCGTTGGGTGTTTGCCATTCGCGGTGTGGCGAGCGGAGGAGGAAACGGAGCTCTTTCTGTCACCGTGTGGGTGAGACAGCTTGGTGGCATCCCGGGGGTAAGTCCCCTCTGCGGGGGGGCCCGTCTGTCTGGGACGCCTGGGGAGAAGGGGCTCACGCTGTGAGCTCGCAGCAGCATCCCCCAGCTGCAGGAGTCTGAAAGCAATTCTGTTGCTGAAGGAGGAGCTGGAGTTGCATTAAAAAGTTGCGTTTTTACCACTTTTTTGGAAACAAAGTGCCTGCTCCTGTTCTTCAAATTTCACTTTGAGCTCTTTACCCTGAAAAATAAGCGTGAGGCGCAGGGGGTCTCTCTGGAGGCTCTCAGAGCGGTGCCTCTGCTCCGTGCCCGGCTGCAGAGGCTGTGGCAGAGCTGGGCTGCTCCCCTGCCCCATCAGCCCCCACCCAGGGTGACCTCCGGAACCGGCCGCCTCTGCACTCCCGCACGATGGGTGGCCGTGCCAAGAGCCCGGAGAGCAGCCATGCTCCCGGCTGCTCGGCAGCTGGAGGCTCCTGCCGGAGCAGAGGGAGTGAATGAGGCCGAAAGGCTCGAGCGGGACATGCGGCGGCGAAGCCGAGCTCATGCTGAGCATCCGGGGGCTGGGGGCACAGGACCCTCCCGAGCGTGTGGTGCCATGTGCCACCCTCCCACCCGGCAGCTTTGCCTCCTGGTTCTGCCCCCCAGTTGTGAGAGGAAACCCCGGGGGCTCCTCCTGGCTGCAGCACGTGTGGCCCAGAGCCACCAGGATACTGGGATTTGGTGTCCCAGTCCTGCAGAGCTCAACCCCACAGAGTCTGGGGGGTTTGGAGTCGGCCCCCACTCTGACTGATGCTTTACAAGCAACTGGGAAACGGGGTGGTGTTAGTGGGACCAGCCCGGCCCCGCTGTGGGTGATGAGTTTCGCTGGGGCTGAGCCCGGGCAGTTCACTCTCCAAGTGTGGGGGGGGTCAGCAGTGTGTGCTGTGGGGAAGCTGAGCCAAGAACTCACATATTGAGGGTTTGGGGTGCCAGCTTAGGTGTTGTTGTTGTTATTTTCTTTTATTTTCTTTTATTTTCTTTTATTTTCTTTTATTTTCTTTTATTTTCTTTTATTTTCTTTTATTTTCTTTTATTTTCTTTTATTTTNTCCTAATTCTGCCCAAATTTATCTCATTTTTAAAGTGCTGCCCCTTCTCCCCCCACACTGCAAAGCAAGCCCTGTCTGAGTGGGATGCAAGGATGGTTGTCCAGGGGCCCCCAAGGAACACCTTGCCAGCCAGCCCCACATCAGTGGCATCAGGCCCTGTTTCCCTCACACCCTTTTTGGTGTTGAAGTCTGGTTCCCCGGTGGGGAGTCAACCCGCGCTCCTCCTGCTCCCGAAGAGGTTGCTCAGGGTGGCTCTTGGCACGGCAGCGCCTCCCCAGCAAGGTGCAGCCCATCCTGGGGAGAGCCCGGACCCACCAGAGTGATGACCCAGCCCGGTCCTGGGCTAACAACTCCTACACAGACCAACACCTGTTTCTGTAGAAGCTTTACTGGGTTTGAGGTCTGTAGTAGTGTGCACACAGCCCTTCCTGCTGTCTGCAAGGGTAACACTTACACGGACGGCCCCGGAGTCCCTTGCGGACTGTGGTGGGTCGAAGGGCACGGCTAGAGGAATTCATCCGCTTAAAGAGCACCGAGTGGGTGTTTTGGCTGAGGAAAGTCACACCCTGTTCAGCAAAGGAACTGGAAGGAAGAGGATAAGAGGACCACACAGTCAGTCCTCACCCACAGAGCACCCCAGGGGCCTGAAATCTGCCACCTTGCTGACACCCCCTGTGTTGCTCTTCCTCGGGCAGCACACAGGATGGAGCCGATGGCTCTCTGTTGGCAGACCACACCACCCTCTCACCATCCTCCTCCAGTCCCTGCTGGTGGCCTTGCAGATGTGTGGGACCTTCCTGGCCATAGCTGTTCCCGTCCCTGCACAAGCTGAGGATGCTCTGGAGGGCATCCCACCCGTATATCCCACTCATATATTCAACCCATACATCTCACCCATGTATTCGACCCATTCATCCCACCCATATATCCCACCCATATATTCAACCTATAAATCCCACCCTTAATCCCACCCATACATCCCACCCATAGATCCCACCATACACCCCACTGCCCACCGACACTGTTCCATGGGATCAGTGCTCGACAGCTCCCCTCTGCTCCAGGTGCCTCAGCCCTGGGGGCTCACAGCAGAGCCTGAAGCCGGGTCAACCACCCGAGCAGTGCTGGGGGGAGGGGAAGGCAGCTCCCTCACTGTGATGCCTCGTTGCCCACACCCAGGCGCTGAGCTCTCGGTGACAGCAGCAGCACGTCCAGCCGGGTCCGTCTGTCTCCGGGTGGGCAGGCGTCTGTCTGTCCCTGGGTGGGCAGGAGTCTGTCTGTCCCCGGGTGGGCAGGGGTCTGTCTGTCCCTGGGTGGGCAGGAGTCTGTCTGTCCCCGGGTGGGCAGGAGTCTGTCTGTCCCTGGGTGGGCAGGCAGCACTGCAGCAGGCATGGCGCTCTGAGGCCTGGGGACACCCTTTGCCTTCGCTAGGTGCAGAGCACTGAACCATAATAAACCTGCAAAGCTCAGTCCCACACCAGTCTCTGCTTTGCTTCCAACCCTGGTGGGCACCATGCATGTGGGGAGCCATTCCAGCTCCCCCACAGCCCTGCTTGCGGGGGTGCCTGCCCCTGCCAGAGATCCCCACTCCCCCAGCAGCGTTCTTCAGGGATGAAAGATGAGTCAAAGGTGGTGGCAAGAGACCTACTTCCCAAAGCCACCCCTCAGCCTAACCTGCCCCACACCGCCCCATCCAAGGCTGCTCTCCCAGCGCAGTGGGACATTCCCTTACCCCAAGGCCCCTAAAGCAGCAACAGCCTCCCGAGGGCTTTCTCCATAACAACAGTTCATCCCCATTAATGTATTCAAGCGTCTGTGACGTGCCCTGTTTCTTCCAGATCCACCCAAACCCGCCCTCCACGCTAAACAGGCTTAAAAGAGAACGTGGTGGGGGGGAGGGGTTGTGGCATCAAAGCGTTGCTACCAGGTCATGAGCAATTACCAAGGGAAAACTGAAAAATAACAATATGCACCCTTAAAATTCCTCTGACATGAGTTTCTTACCTCAGCTGGCATGTGGGTCCTCTCCCACCCCCCACTCTGGGTTTAGCTGCTCAGGCTGGAGTTGGAGCTCCGCAGGCTAGACCATGCTCAAGTGTGCTCCCAGTCTCTGGTCCGTACTGGGGCAGCAGGAGCTCCTGATTCCCACTGCATTTAGTGGAGATGGAAGACTCCCCTCATCCCAGAATCCCAGAATGGTCTGGGTTGAAAGGACCCCCCAGGATCATGGAGTTCCAACCCCCCTGCCACAGGCAGGGCCACCAACCTCCAGGCCTAGAGCCAGCCAAGGTAGCCCAGTGCCCCATCCAACCTGGCCTTGAACACGGAACGGAGCCGTAGTGATGTCACGGTGCCGGTGCAGAGGCTGATGTCAGAGCAACGGGGAGTTGGATGGTTTCAGCAGGATGGACGACACCACTGACCTCCACACACCGGTTCTGGGGTGGGTGCTGTGACTCCTGCCCCTGCATGACTGCATGTCCCATCTTCCAGCCTCCTAAACAACCCCAGCAGGTTTCAAAACACATTTATTGTCGCTGCTTCTCCATGTGCCAGCTGGGCCTGGAAACCCTCGGGCAGGAGCAGCAAAGCCGCCGTCCCATCGGTCAGCCGAGGTCCTGGCAAGCCGGGGTCCCGCACGGCTCAGAGCCCAGCCCGATGCACTAGTGAGGCTCTCATTATCCCAGCACAGAGGACACCCACACAGCCAGGGACACCCATCCCCACCGAGCACTAAGCAGCGAAACGACACCCGGCACCGCTCCCTGCGCTGCGAAAACAAGTCCACGTGCGCAGCGGGGAGCGGGAAGGGCCAAGTGCGGCTACTTGGCTCCTCTCCCAAGCTGCCAGCAAAATAATGAGTAACTCCCAGACAGCCAGGCTGAATTCATGGCTAATAAACTCATTTATTTACTCCCCTTGCAGTTATTTCTTGTTGCAGAGACGCCAGTGGAAATTTTAACAGCTTTTTTTTTTCCATGGCTGTGCGTGGAAAGCGCTGGGGCAAGAAGGGGGTGGACGCCAGGCACCGGGCTGACATTTGGAAACAAAGATGATGAGAGGCCGCCTAACCCAGCGGCCCCCTCCCCAGGGGACCTCTCTGGCGGCTGAGGAAGCCCCAGATGGATAACAGCAGAATGTTTTGCTCTTTTGGAAGGTTTTCTTTCCAAATAAAAGCAGTTTCTGCTGAAGTCTGTGTGCTCAGAGGACGGACAGTCATGGACATATCATTGCCCTTGAGCCCTGTTTCTGTGCTGCAGGGATGTCCCAGCCAGTGGCGACTTCTTCTGGGAATCCTGAGCAAACTGCAGTGCCCAGACTCAGATACAGCCGTATCCTAAATTTGGGATCCCCCCATAGCACAGACATAACGCTCAGCAGCGCTCTAGGAGCCCAAGTGAGGTCCCTATGGCCTGGTCAAGGTCCCCAGCACGGCTGCAGGAGGGAGGGGGAGGTCTTAGGGATACAAGAGGGGATCAGGGTTAGGGTTAGGATTAGGTGGAGCAAAGGGGGAGGCTACCGCTGACCTTGAAGGGATCAGGTCTGACCCAGGGGTCTGTCCTGCCTTCCCCCAGGTTTGTTACATAGGTTAAGGACAATGAGGTTCAGAGGGATGATAGAGATCTTGCAGCATAGAATGCATTGCAAAGAAACAAAGGGCTCAGTGCAACTGGTGATGTTCAAGGGCCAAAGGTGCTGCAGAGTTTGCTTGGACCTGTGAGTCCTTCCCATCCTTTATCTGCCCCAAGACCTGGAAGAGGCCACCCTTGAGACTGGCTCTAAGGTATCTCCTGTACCAGTCCCGAGCTGGTTAACCCTGTTTGCCATGGTGGCATCACAGCACGTTTTGAACGAACAGACCATCCTTCTTGCACATGACAATGTGTGGCGTGTCCCAGCAGCTCCCAGGAGCAAACCTCCGGTGACACTGGTGGCAGGTGTCCCAAACCGCGGTTAAAATCAACACAGGTTTTACCACAAGGCTGAAAAAAATCCATCACAATGGTCTTTGCTGGCAGCGAGGTTGTTGGAGGGGTGCCCAGAGACTCACCCACGGCCAGGCACTCCCTCTGCGAGCCCTGCCACATGCTGCTCATGCTGCCAAGGAGATGGGGGGTATTTTATTCCCTGGGCAGAAGGGGCACCCGGGGGTCTGATCACATTTTCCACCTGGGATTTGCAAAGATGAGGCTTGAGCTCAGCTCTTCTGTGTGTTGAGCAGCTGGTAAAGTATCAGAGAAGCCAAGTTCAGCCCAGGCACTATGTGCCTGTCCATGCCAGTGGTGGGTGTCAAGGGACCTGCCCTGAACTGCCTGGGCTGTGCCGGAGCCAGTGACAGCATCAGTCACCCACCTTGTCCTGACAGCCCTTTGACACCGGGGAGGAGCCACCCACGGCTGCTAATCCCGACAATTAGCAATGACATTAAAGCCCATCTGACAAATGCACAGAGACTGCACTATGCATGGATCTAGCCCTCGAACAGGACTGAAAGGCACAGACATCCAGGGTGCAGCTAAACCACCTGTGGGACGTCAGCTTCTAATTTTAATGTGCAAATCTTGTGTCTTTTTGTTCATAGTGAGAAGATGGTGGTGCCCGGTGGGCAGTGCTGGAGGAAGCCTTTGCAAGTGTGCTTGGATGTGGTGGGAGGAAGGAAGATGCTCCAGTAGGGAATGGCTCAGATGCAGCAGGGTAAGGAAACCACGTGTTCCCTGTCACTGTCCCCTTGCAATCACACCTGCCCTGTGCCATGCAGAGCTGGGCTTCTCACCTGGCTGGATGCAAAACACGTTTCCCTTGACTCCGTGCACATGCGGCTCACGGAGGTGGAAGCAAATCAAAAGGTTATCATTCTCTCTCATTGATCTCGTGAAAACCAGGTACAAAACAGCATTCTGTCATGAAATGTATTAAAAAGGCTATAAATACCATGGCATTATCAAGGTAAAATGCCAGAGACCATTACATCGTTATGGCTTTCTGCTGGACCAAAATCGGTTTCCATTAGGGCTGCGGGCAGCTGCGGTGCGTCTCCAGCTCGTCACGCTTACGGAGAGCTCTTCCTGTGCTCGGAGCAACAAGTACAGAGTAGAATCCCACTTTTGTATTTAAAAGAGCTGGTACATTAGGTCAAAAATGTGACCTATCTCCACTAAGTCATAGCGCTGTATCAGGCACGCTCGGAAGTATGTTCAAAATCCAAACCACACAGATGTTAGTGCTAGCCAAACTGGAGACAGCTAAAATGGTGGGACTTGTCTGCAATGAGGGTGTTTCAGGAAATTTTGTAGCACTTATTAGTGAGTAATAGGTTTTTCTAGGGCTTGCTGCTGCAGGCATCCCTCTGTGAAAGGTGCCACTCAGTAGGAACGTAAAGAAAGAAGCGTGGTCCTGCGGGAGAGCGGCAGGAGAAAGGATGGTGAAAGATGGTCTGGCTGGTGGGAGAGAGAGCGAGCTTGTTTTCAGGCTTCTGAGAGGAGACAAGAGGCAGGGAGTCAGGAAAGAACAACAGCTGGAAGAAAGAGAGGCAAGCAGCGTGGTTTTGTTTAAGCTGAAGTGGATTTCCAGCACTGCCAGGGCTGTGGAGCCCTCGCCCGCGTTTCTCACTGAGCGAATTTCCACTCAGTGAATAAGATCAAGGCAGCAACACCTCTTTAAAAATAGCTCTATACAAGTATGTCTTCAAAAGCACTTCTGACATGATAGCTAACTTTTCAAGTCTGCATTTTGCAGCATTCCACTTAAAAACTCAGAAATAAGGTGACACCTGTGAGATTGTCCTTTCCCGCTGGGATATCACGCAGGCATCTCTCACTGGATGCTGCCCCAGCTGCACATGTTCTGTGGTCCCTCAGCATCTTCACCTCAGTCCTCACAGAGCCCCAGAATCCCCATGTTGGAAAAGACCATTAAGATCATCAAGTCCAGCCATCCCTGTCCTCTCCTAACCCATCTCCCTGAGCCCCTCATCTCCCCATCTGTTAAATCCACCCAGGGGTGGGGACTCCCCCCCCTCCCTGGGCAGCCTGTTCCACCCCCCAACAGCTCTTTGGGGGAAGAATTTCTCCCTGACATCTCATCTGAACCTGCCCTGGTGCAGTTTGAGGCCATTCTCCCTTGACATGACACTGCTATGTCCAACTTAAAGTGCACAGGAGTTACTGTGGATGGTGTGTTCCTACCTTCTTTTCTACCTCCCCACCATCTCCCTGGCACCATCCCTGTTTTGCATGCTGTCAGCCATCCCTTGCTTTAGGCTGCCCTTCGTTTAGTGAGCTGTATGTCCTGAGAAGTTTGGTACGCCCCTGCAAGCAAAACCCCTGCAGCTCTTGGCACCCTGTCTCCCTGCAATGACATTTTCAGGACTTTCATCATTCCCTTGTTCTGCTCACAGCAGAGTCACTGTTCTAGCCAGAGCCTTCCACCACGGGGATGTTTTGTGAAGAGCTGCCTAGCAGAAACGCTGCCGGGCCGGCTGGGTGCTGCGGTTCTGCACGGGGCACCCACGGATCGAGGAGGTGTTTGCTCTGGGTTTGCATCATGCTCTTCAGGGTCCTCGGCACAGGCAGGTGCTTCTGAGGAAGCAAAGTGTAAGCACATCCCAGTGAACTGCCCTGGGGTTCTAGCTCAGTGCCTGACCCGTGTGGGTCACTTTTTGCTGCCAGGTTTTACTCTTGTTTGTAATATCTACGTCTGCTGGAGTGCGAAACGTGCCCGATGAACGCTGAGTTTGCGTAAGCTGCAGGTCGGAGGCAGCGGTTGGTGGGAGCTTGGTAAAGCACTTCTGGGCTTTATTTTAAGCCTGTGTTCAAAACCATATGCTGAAATGAAAGGGCTGAGAATGGGTCTGAAGCTGTTGAGAGTTTTACACATTCTCAGGTGATTCCCTGAATCAAGCCCAAAGTGGGTTAGGTTAGTTCACAGCTTGTTCCACCTAGGAGCAAGGCTCAGATCCTGCTGGGACAAAGAGACAAGATATCTCTCAAAGTCTACTCTTCTGTAATCAAAGTGTTCACTTTTCAGCATTAAATGCTCGAGGTCACCAAATCTTTACACTTAGATTTTCAGTTTGACTAAAGCTTTGGGGGTGCAGTAGGTAGAACAAGCAGGAATAACTGGAACTTCAGCAGCACATCATTGCCACCCATGTGTCCATCCTCTCCCAGAGATGGGCTGTCTGGTGAGACTGTACCTGTCCTGATGCACAAGCATCAAGGCACATGGGTTTCCATGGGGACGTAGCGACTATGAGTGGATTCTCCTTCTGCAAGGTGGGATGTGCAAAGCCAGGGCTGCCATCTGCTTGTCACCCAACCCCAAGGGAGACTGCAGGGAAACCACTGTCTGGTCCCTGCTCATGTAGATGGGTTTTCAAGTCAACTGGCCAACCTGGAACATAAATAGCCAAACACTACAAAGCAGTGTGACCCCTTTCCATATGGTCTTCACCTGTTTTATGGGGAAGGATCTGTTTGAATCTGCTCACAGCTGCCCTTCTTATGGGCTGAGATTTATCAAAACCATTAAAAATAAACAATCCTTTTTTGACCAGACCATATCAGGGTAGAGCAGGATCAGGAGGAGGAGTCATGAGCCTCACCATCATGATCAAATCCCACCGTGTTCTCAGTATGGTGTCTCCTGGGGTAATGGGAAACCTGGAGAGGTGAGGAGGAGTGGGGAGCACATCACATGGCCAGAGGGTGCTGAGCCAGCAGGCAGAGTCTCGCAGGGCTCCTCTCCCCAGGAGATGTGTCACACTTGTGGCATTAGTGGAAAGTGACCCGAGAGTCACAAAAGAGGTGGCAGGTCCCTGGTGTGTGATGTGCATCCCTGCTTCCTGCCTTGAGCTCCATGCAGTGATGTGCCTGGGGCACCAGCATTAGTGCACAGAGCCTGCTTGAGCTCTGCAGGCACAGAGCAGAGTGGAGGCAGGGTCACATCTGTCCAGCTTGGCCAGCCTGGTCCATGCTTTCACATTCACATGGAGCTGTGGAGAGTGCTCATGCCTCTCCCACCAAGTGCGTCCTGAGCCAGCACAAGGAAGTTCTCAAATTAAATCAGCCACAAGATGCCGGTGCTGGGCACAGGAGCTGAAGTACGTCCTCTGAGGACACCTGCCAGAGATTTCTGATACTTCAAGATGCATTTGCATTTAGAAGTTTCAGCCACTGAGCAAGGCTCAGATCTAGAGCACATTCAGGTGGTTTATCTCCGTGCCACTTGCTCTCCTGCATCTCCCCAGCCACCATCCTCCCCCTCTCCCTGTGACAACCCGAGGGCTTCTGAGACATTTTGCACTCTGGGGGAAAGGTAAAAGTTTCAAACCTTGCTGTTGGCTGTGGAAGTCCCACAGCACTACTATACCTCCAGCAAAGGTCACCCCTACCGATCTGGAGGCTTCGTGCCACCTCCTGCAGCAAGGCAGGGCAGGGGATGGAGTGAGTGTAGCTCACAAGGTTATTGTCATCAGGTTTAGATTTCACGCCTTCCAGCTTCCCCCATCTCCCTTCTGCTCACTTGTTAGGAGACAACAGAGCTCAGCAATCTTCTTTGCAACACTTCTGTCATCTGTAGCTTCCTGTCATTTCCCTTTTTTGCAGATCTTTATGGCAGCGGGACCGTGCGGAATATATGGTGGCAGAATATGCAGAAGCTGGATGACTTTTGCTGAAGGCTTTTCAGACTGAAAACCTCTTAGTGCTGAGCCATCACTCAGACTTAAATCCAGTCAGTTCAGACCAAACCTCACAGTGCCACTACAGGGAAAGGGAATTTTCATATTTACTGCAAGAACAAGGAGAACCCGGCAAGGTCATGCACAGACAGGATTTAAAGGGGTCCCTGAATAGGAGAGTGAATCCACCTGCAGGCAGACACTTACTTTTGCCACCCAATGTGGCTGGCATCATGCAGGAGATACCAGAAACCAGTGTGGAAAAGAGTGACTCGCTAGGGAAGTGTGAGAGAAGTGAGCCTGGAATGACTTTTCTTCCAGACTGGATGTGGAACAGCAACAGACCCGTTTTGCTGTGAGATGCAGCAACTAACACTGAAAGTGTCCCTGCACGCCAAACCCACCCCTGCACGTGGGGCAGTCGTACAACCAGATGGCCCAGGCTTCTGCTCTGTTTCCAGCTGGGGGTTAGTTGGGATCAGGTATGTTGGGGCACTTCCCCGGGGCTTTGGGACATCAGAGTATGTAGGAAGGGTCGCTCTGGTGGGGCTGGTGGACGTCTGGAAAGCAGACATGTCCCCAGCAGGACCAGAGGGAATTTTGCAATCTGGGCTAAAGAGGGACTGTGTGAAGAGCCTGCCCCTCCAAGCTGATGAGAAGCAGCACTTCACCAGATCCAGCTCAGCAGAGCTACAGAGGGGGGATTGCAGGCAATCACGTTAACCTGCATCAAGAAGCTGGTACATCTCAGGGCGCAGTAGCTGATTGAACACACGCTGCCCTCCCCTGCGGGAGCTGACCTGAAGGGGTTAATGTTGGGCAGCTTGGCAGGGAACAAAGCAGCGACAGGGTCCAGTGAAACTCTTGCTCTTTGCATTTACAACACCTTGCTTGGCTGAGAGAGAAGATCTTGAGATGTGCTAATGTGGTTACACAGTCGTCTGCTCATCCTCTAAGGATGCATTAACTTAATTTTAAGGGACAGGATCTTTTCTACAGAGGAAGCTACAGAAAAGCTAAAGAAGGGACTGGAGTATCTGACCACTCTTTGAGAAAAAAATATAGGGTAAATAAATTATAAATGGAGTAATAAAACATCGATAGTGGAATTACATGGAAGAGGAACAGGGGAGGATGAAGCAATGAACATTCTTGGCCCTATAAACAGGAGATAAAAGTAGGGCAAAGAGATGTCATCAATCTGAGGGCCTTTTTCAAAACCACATCCAAAAAAGCCTTGGGCTGACCTTGTGTGGGAGAGAAGGCAAGTGTTACAGAGGGTCCCACCAAGAGGCACTCCCCAGGGTGCGAGGGCTGCCCGTGTCGCAGGGCTGCTGCACCGTGTCCCTTGGCTCAGGGACTTCAGAGCTCTTCACACTGCACAGAGGGACAGGAACTCTTCTTATTTCTTGCTGGAGGACTGCTTCTGGGTACAAGGACTCACTCAATGGACATACACTCTAATGGAAAAATATATTTAATTTTTTATTCCCCTTTTCTGGAGAACACCCCTCTTCATACACACAAACCCACCCCATCATCCTTCAGATGTTTTCTCAGTGCCTGCCTGCCAGGCACACAGATGGAGAGGGCTGCCCACAAGGTACACATGCTGACCAGGACCCTGTCCTTGTTTCCAATTGTCCACAGGCTGGACCTGGTAGTCAATTTGATGGGAAGCCCTTGGGATTGGACCATCACCCTGTTCCATGGCTCCGCCACGTGCTGCACAGCTCCTAGGAGATACATCTGTAACATTTATTTTTAAGTACAATGATCTGCACCATCTCCTATGGGAATATTAGCAGGAAGAGGCTGCCCAGTGCCAAAAATCCTGTTCTCATTCAGTACTCCCTGGTGGGATGTTCTCAGCGTTGCTCTGTTGGGGTAGAAAGTCCCCAGAGGAGTTTATCTGGGCTATTAACACTTCGCAGCCTTGGAGTATGGCTCCCTGTCAGCCACAGGCACTGCACAACGGCAGCACAGCAGCATTTTGTGGGCACGGAGTAAAGCCACTGCTTTGGTTTGCATCCAAAGTGAGTATCTCCAAGACCACATCATCCACTTCACCATGGACCTTGGGTCTGGCTGAGATGCTAGTGAGCATCCCAACTGGAGAATACAGCACCCATGGTCAGGGAAACTGAGGCACGTGTAGGAAAGGTTGAAACTTACTGTGGTGTGATGAAGAGGAGAGCTGTGCAGGAGAAAGTTGTGGGAGAAGATGGATTTCCTCCCTGCAACATTGTCTGGGAAGGTGAGCAGGCAAGCCCAGCACACCCACCAGCCCAGAGGAACATGTCCTGAAGAGTGTCTCAGGGGGTGACAGAAAGCTCTGGGGACAGAGAAGGAGCACTCCAAACACCAAAATAGAAATTTCAACTTTTGGAGTCAAGAGCTCCTGGAAAACATGTGGAAGAGGCCACGTGGGAGGCTGGTGGTGCTCAGTGAAGGTGGCAGCACACTTCCCACTGCAAAACCTCAGGGATAACCAAGTGGTCAGTGTCTGGCCAGGCGTGCTGGCTTGTGGAGCCAAATCCAGCTGGAGCCCGGTCACAAGTGGTGCCCCCCAGGGCCCAGGCCTCAGTTCAGTTCTGTTCTACATCTTTG
>VXBZ01003925.1:31305-42332 GCA_013399135.1 Heliornis fulica
TGACCTGACAGGAGGTTGTAGAGGTGAGCGATGGTCTCTTATGCCCAGAGACAGGTGACAGGACAAGGGGAATGGCCTCAAGCTGCACCAGGGCAGGTTCAGATGAGATGTCAGGGAGAAATTCTTCCCCCAAAGAGCTGTTGGGGTGTGGAACAGGCTGCCCAGGGAGGTGGTGGAGTCCCCACCCCTGGGTGTATTTAACAGATGAGGAGATGAGGTTCTCAGGGAGATGGGTTAGGAGAGGACAGGGACAGTTGGACTTGATGATCTTAATGGTCTTTTCCAACCTGTGATTCTGTGTCCCTCAGCCAGGTCTGGCTGCAGAGGAGCTGCAGGTGGAGGAGCAGGACTTTCCCTCCCCAGTGCCCACACAGAGGCACCAGGCCAGGCTCAGTGGGATCTGGATGTGTTCTCATCTAATGGCACTTGAACCATCCCTTGCTGTAATCTTTGCCCTTCAAGCCTCCAGATCCATGGCCAGCAGAGAGTAAGCCCCTGATAAGCTTTGAACCGTAACCTTGTTGTTGTGACAGCTGCTGCCACACCAGTAAAGGATGTCCTCAAACCTGCAGTGGGGGTGGGAAGCAGGGTAAAAAAACCCTCTCGACAATCAAGCCGGGATTTTATTACAGCTTGTGTCACATCAGAGAAGCGAGAGCTGAGTCACTGCCAGGTACAGACAGTGACTGTGAGTCACCAGCATAACCCAGCTCATCAATAAACTCGGTGCTCCGCTGCCCAGCACCCGGGCCAGTGCTCCCCTGCAGTGCTGATGCTCCTTCGCCGACTTTCGCAGACGCCCTCGCAGCTCCAGCTGCCCGGCTTCATCGTTCATCCTCGCAGCAGGTTCAGCTCACAGCCTCTTCCCCCTCCCCAAGGAGATGCCCACACCACCCACATGGGTCAGGCAGGACCACAACCTTGCTCCAAGGGCGATGCTGGTTCCTCTGGATGCAGCTGCCTCCTGCAGAATCTGTGGAGGCTTTGTTGTACCTGCACCAGGGTGCAGAGGGCACGTGGTGCTCAGCTGCAGGAGGAATGTTCTGGAGAGTTCCTGGCTTCATGCTGGGGCAGTGCAGGCAGAGGTGGATCCTGGGCAGGTGGGAATGGAGTTTGTGGAGCCAGATGCCTTCAAGGCTTTGGGTGACAAGAAAAAGTGGCTCTGTGTCTACAGTGTAACAAGGAAAGGGATTAGGGATTAAAAGCGTCAGAGGTTCAAGGCTGAGATAAATCCATGCAGAAATTGGGGAGATTGAGGTTGGACATCAAGAAGAATTTTCCCCCTGAAAGGGTTGTCAGGCGTTGGAACAGGCTGCCCAGGGCAGTGGTGGAGCCCCCATCCCTGGAGGGGTTGAAAAGGCCAAGAGATGAGGTGCTGAAGGACATGGTCTAGAGGTGGACTAGGCAGGGTCAGGCTGGGGTTGGACTCAATGAGTTTAGAGGTCTCTCCCAACCCAAGGGATTCTGTGATTCTATGTAAACTGGCATCTGTTTCCCTCTAAAACCCCAAAGTCCTGAGCTCTCACCCATACAGGGACCCTTTCTCTTCCTTGGTTCATCGCCCCAACCGCCATTATCATCTTCTCGCTGTCTGACCAGAAGAGTCTCTGAGGACATGTGATCCCTGGGGTCCCTCAGCTTTGGAGCCAGCAACCCACCACAGAACAGATGGAATGTTTTGGACTTCACAACTTGTTAAAAGATGAAAAAGTTTAATTTGTCTTGTTGAATCTTCCTTCTTTTTACCAGCTGGGCTGGTGAAGGCCACGTGTCTGTAAGGACACAAACACTTCATGTTTCTGATTTGTGCTGTAATGTGTTGATTTTCCATCATGGAAATCCAGCTCAGGAGAAAAATGTTCTTTCACACAGAAAGTGAAGCATCCTTGAGAGCCCAGCACGTGCATCGAGACCTAACGGCGGACAAGCCCGGGCAGCCGGAGTGAACCGTGCTGGGGACCTGGCCATCACACACAAGTGTCCTGAGGGGACAGCACAGGGAGAGCTTCGGGATCTCCTGGCAAGTGGCTCCCTGCCACCTGGCACAGAGCTGGTTTGGTGATCTCGGGCCATCTCCTAACAGCTGGATGGGCAGTTCGTGCTGCCTGTGCCCTGCCTGCAAGCTCAGCGGTGAAGGCAGAGCTGCCTGCTGGCCACAGAGCACGGCCACACTGCCCAGCCTCTGTGTTCAGGGTGACAGGGACCTCTTCCTCTCACACTGTCCTGGGAGAACAGAGATGCTCTTTCTGTGGTGTGTCGCGCCAGCGTCTTCTGAAAGCTTTACTTTCACTAGGAGTCCTTCTAAAGATAAAAGAGGCAAAATGAAACAATAAGCCTCTTGAAAAATTAAAGAGAAAGAAGGGTAATTTAACACAGAGTTAATAAAGGCAATGGATTACTGGCCAAGTAGCTGGAGGACAGACATGGCGTGGAGCTATCACTTCAAGTCTTTGCATCCTTCTTTCCTAACTCAGCGCTGTGAGCATCGCCCCATCTCCTGCCCTCGTCCTTCAGCGACACGGCGCCTTCTAAATCAAAAGTGTCCAAGCACTTCCCGTTCTTCTGCCTGCAGAAATCACCTCTCCCAGTCCCAAAATACATCTGTGAACGTGGGAGGAGTATGGCACCATGCGATAATTAACATTACACAACAGCTCAGGACCAGAAGCGAGGGATAAACTTGGTGCTGGATTGAAAATAAGCTGGGGAGTGTAGGATGAACCAGCCAAGCTGGAACTAAGCCACAAGCTCCTGAGCCCTGGGTGTGCAAGTGATCTGGACTGGGGTTTCTGACTTCGTTTTAGAAAGTGGCAGACCTGGCCTGGCAGCCCCAGCCAGGCCTGGGCTGAGCGCTGGGCTCCATCTTGACTCAACGCCTCTGACAGCAGCACCTTCTCAACATCTTCATATTTCCAGGAAACCCTGGAAGGGGGCCCAGCCTGCCAGACAGCTCTTTAGAAACTGGGAAACCAATCATAGTTTGGGAAAATCACATTAGCGCCGCTGCGCAGACACGGCCCGTGCACACGCGTGAGTCACTCCCAGCAACCCAGAAACCTGCTCGCACTGGGTGCAGCCGGTGGTGGGTCAGTGCCGCAGAGCTGACATGTCTCCATGGCCGGTGTGATACAGCAGAGATGTCAAACTCTGCAGCAAGCACAGCCCACTCTGAGCAGTCCCAGCTCTCACTGAAGCCCTGTGAGGTCGATACTTTTGCTTCTGGGGCTGGAAAGTTAATTCATCGTGCTCAGCAGGTGAGATGCTGTGCTGAAAGGGGGGCACAAGTGCATGGGGGAGCCAAGAGCCTTGCAATGGCCTGCGGCGCCGGTCTGTGATGACACTGCAGAGGATGGGGACGTCAGCTCAGTTCCTGGCTCATGCTGGAGTGACTCGGGGTGGGTGCAGGGCACAGGGTGCATGGGGAGGGCAAGGAGCGGCTTGCTGATGGGAACAGGCCCGCAGAAAGGCTAGTGTGGGGGCAAGCATGGGCAAGCAGCCAGAGCCCATGTACACAGAGACATCATCACAAGCAGCATCTGCTGGTGTCTTCCTCCATCACGGGGATTTCACCTGCCAGCAGCCCCGTACAGCACTGCAAACCATGTCCTGGTGGAAAGTGCTGGTGACACTGATCCCTGGAAGGCACCCACCAGTGCATGTGGTGCTGCAGGACGCAGGGTTGGTTGGGTGCAAGGAGGTACCTGCAGGTCCCCAAATCTCGTTCTGTCAGCATCCAGCCTTGCTCACGCTCGAGCGCACGCTGAGAGCCCTGCCCGTGCCCAACAGCTTGGGGCTCAGCAGCCTCAGCAGCACTGATGCTCCCCCAAAGTTTTTCTCTCCTGCTCAAGCCCAAGCTCTTTATGTAAGGACGGTCTCTGCTGAAGCTGCCTCTCTCACAGGGAGGGAAGGAGGTGCTGCCCATGAAAGCTTTAAGCTTGTTAGCTGCCACTGGAACTGCCACTGGGTAATTGGGTTGATTTGTGCAGGAAGCACAGTGGGAGCAGCCTTCTTTAGACACCACCAACAGGGAAGGGAGGACTCCCTTCTCCCCACCGCTGCAGAATTAGGGAGAAGTGTTCAGGAACAAAGAGCATGTCGAATGCCAGCTCTGCAGGGAGGTCTCTGGCAGGCTCTGGAGCCCCCACTGACATGGGAAGGGGCTGGGGAGAAGCATAAAGTGAAGGGCTGGCTCTGGGTGCTCTCCAGACCCACGCTGGGAGAGGAAGGAGGGTGGTGCAGTGGTGGGACTAGCCTGGGGTGGGTTCTCCAGCTCCAATTCTCCTGCACAGGACAAACCACATGGAGATTTACCCATCGGTATAGAAAATGATCCAATTGCAAAATCTGTGACAGTGCCACAATGCAGAGCCCAGCTCCTGGCGTGGGCAGGCAGACAAGGGGGTGCAGCATCCCCCAGGGGCCCGTGGGACCTTGGCCCCCTCAGCCCACCATGCTGTCCTGCCCCACAGGACACTGGGCAGGAGAGACACAGACATGAGGTGTCCTGCAGTGTGGGCAACAATCAGGCGTGGGAGTGGGGCTCCCAGTGCCTGCTCTCTAATTGGCTTTCTCTGAGACTCCTCAGGTGCGAGCAAACTCCAAACCCCATCCTCTGCTTTCCGTAAGCCTCCCAGGCAGGGCCAGACCCCAAATCTTATTTTTCTCTCCCTGGAATAATATGGAATAGGTTACATTAAAGCTGATTATCACTACCAGAACCAGAGAATGGAAATCTGGCCCTGGTCTAGGGCTTTGCTCCGAACTCACGTAGATTCATGGGGTTTGAGGAAGATGAATGTTTCCCAAACACACCTCCAGCAAAACTTCTGCTCAGGCAAAGAGCTCCTGCTCAAGCTGTGGCCAGCACAGCAGAGGCACCGCGCCGCGGGAGCCCGTCATGCCATCACCACGTGTCTTCTCCTGCGCCATGGTCCCTGTCCCAACAGGATGCTCCTGGCACAGGCTGTTTTCCTCCCAGCACTGGGGGACAATAGCACAGGGCTTCGGTGTGATGTGGTGGGGCTTTTCTGGAAAGCTGTTAGCCGAAGGCTGTGGAGGGAACATGGCGAGGTAATTGGTGAAGATGAGACTAATCTCATTTTTTTGTTGTGAAAGGGGCGTGAAGAAGAAGAGGAGAGGAGATGTGCTGGTAAATTACCATCAGGGCTGCTATAGTAACACGGCTTTAAAGATTGCCTCGTTGGCCTCCTCGGGGCTATAGAAAGCTCTTCAGATTGTTCTGTAGTTTTCCACTTTCTCCTGACGCAGGCTGCCCAGGGCTGCCTCCTGTTTCTGACCGCGCCGTGACTCGCGGTCCTGCCTGCGCACCCACCCGGCCTTGCCCCAACCTCGCCTGCGGCTGGGTGCAGGCAGGGCTGCCTGCGCCGGGAGCTGCTGCCTGCAGAGAGCGTGCAGAGGGTGAAGTGGGCTGTGTCTCAGGGATGTTTGCTAACCTTTCTCCCTGCCAGCCTCCCAGACAGTTTGAGGCAAGTATCTTTACTCACTTGTTTACGTCTTGCTTCTCTCGTTTATTAGCGCTACTCACTTCTTTCCCCATAAGGCAGCAGGTAGGAAGAGCAGGGGCTGCTGAATCACAGCCTGCCCACCCAGCACCAGTCCCATGGCAGAGTACAGCCCTGTGCTGGGTGATGCACAGCTGGAGCATCCCGGGGGCGGTGCAATGCCCCAGCCCTGCCCCAGCCCCTGTGCCCAGTGGATCTTGCTGGTCCAGGCGTGCTTGTGAGCAGACAGACCCCTACGAAAGGGCTGGGGTCTCACACAGACGCGGGGGATGTGACTGAAAGGGGGAAGCGTCACTTGCTACGACTGTGTGGTCCTCTAAGAGTCGTTCTGTATCTCCAAAGGGGACAGTTTCCCTCCTGTCTGTAACGGACAGCCCAGGCTCCTGAGCAGCAGCACAGTCTGAAGGGATACCAGATGCCCCCACTGAGACAACGCAAAATGTGGGAAAGAGCTTTTATCCTCCCATCTCACATGGAGCTGCTTGAGCTCACCTCTTATGCACAGCCCATGAGTACTCCCCAGCTGCTCTCCAGCCCGGTTGCTGCAGAGCAGGCTGCTTTCCTCCACGCACCCGGGAGCAGGCTTCGCTTTCAGCACAGTCGAGCTCCGGGTCAGGTGTGATGCTGAAGTGTATTTGCTGGGTAAACAGGATTTAACAGGATTTCTGACTCCAGGGACTGCTGACGAACCTCTCTCTTCTCCCAGCACTCTCTCATTTCATTCTTCTTCAACACTTAGCTTCATATATATGGAGGCATCTGTGGTTCATGTGTTTGTTTCCATGAAGTTTGCTGGGATGGAGAAGTGCTAACATTTAATATATGCAGGAGGGAGAATGCATTAACAATTTATGCAGGAGGGAGAACACGTTAACAACCCAACCCCACAAAGGAACCCAGGATAATTTAGTACAAACAAAAGGCTGGTGTGACTTCTGCCATGAAAAATGTGACCTCAGTGGGTGGGCTGGTCTGCACCTCCGAGCGTTTGAGGGTTTGTGGTTATACACTGTAAATCCACAGAAATAATCCGCCTTAGTCTTTATTAGAATAGCACCTAAGGTGTAATTTTATTTCAGATGAGACAGATGCTGTTCCAAAGAGCTTAGGTTCTTCTAGATGTGCCACAGCACAGGAAAACAAAGCACAAGTGAAGTAAGATTTAGCTCCAAGCAAACGAGGCCGCGTGGTTTCTCAGGAGCAGGAGGGCACCAGCACCTGTTATCTCCTGGTCACACACAGGCGTGCAGACCCCAGCACCTCCCAGCATAGTGCACTCTCTTCCCAGCACCCCAACCCAGCTGACGAGCCCATCCTTCATCCAGGCGAGGACATGATATGTCCTTGGTCACACCATGCACCGAGAGATGTGAGGATTAGAAGATGATTCCCCTAAGTGTCACTGAACCTCTACAGCCTGGGCCATGCTCGGACTGGTAGAGTCAGTGGCTCCATGAGCCCCTTCAGAGCCAGGTCCAACCCACTGCCGTGATGGGCTGGGGACAGAATCACTCCTGTCCCATCAAGAAGGACCTGAAAACCTTATCTGTATGGATGTGGTCAAAGTGACTAAATAGCTATGTGGTGGCTGTTACCCTTTTTGCTTCTTTTGTGCCTTTGGCACAGGAGGAATTCACGCGGCCGCCAGTGGCAACACTTATCAGAGTGGGCGTTGAGCCAGTCAGGGTCAATGTCAAACCCTCGTTAGCTGAGAGGCTCTTGTAAGCATCAGCAGAGAAGCACAAGACTCACAAAACTCTTCACTTTTTATTAAAAGATTAAAATAAGAGAGGTGTCATTTAACAGTGAGTATGCTGGAACTGGAGACCTGGCAGCTGAGCCTTGGGAACAGCCCAGACCTGCTCTCAGGGACACGCTCAGAGGGATCTGCTGCAGTTTGGAGCCTGAGAAAGCAAGAAGCAGTAAAACCAGGAGGGCAGCACCATTTACTCCTGTCCTGGAACACTGGTGTTACATGCTGTGAAACACCAGAGGTGAGTGCTGAATAAACATATTGGCTAATGGGCTAGTGTTTGTCAAAAGCATGTGGCCAGGGCTTGCTTGTGCATGGCTTTCCAGGTCTGCTGCAGGGCCTTGCAGGCCACTGAAGGACCACTGGATCTAGCTAATCTTCTTAACATTTGCAGCCTTGTTCCATCCATCCATCCATCCATCCATCCATCCATCCATCCATCCATCCATCCATCCATCCACCGTGTCATCACCAGGGTATGTTCTGGGAGCAGAGAGCAGGTACCTTCTGTGGCTCTGGTAGGGAGAACAGGACAGGGCTGTTTGTCCCACTGGATGTGAAACATAATTCTGGGTCCCTGCAGGGAGCTCACGTAAGAGTCTGATGAAGGTTGCCCGGGGTCAGTCACACAAGCCTCCCAAGAGCTCCCACGTCACTGTCTGCGGAGATGCTTCCAAGAAGGACACCACCAGGTGACTGCTGAAAATCTGCTCCAGCACAGGAACGCCAGTCCGGAACCACCACTTGAAGCCTAGGAGAGGACCTCGAGACCTGCAGTAAAACCTGATTTATGGGCACTATGTCAGGGCCCAGGCAGCCCCCTGGCAGCTGTAGGCCACCTTACAGACAGCTGATGACGAAGGAACATCCCCTAGCTCCGACGCTGAGTTTGTTTACTCTCTCCTCCTGTTACACGTCTCAGATGGAGCACATCCATTTTCAGGAGTGAGACCACTGCCTCCAAAGCAGGCAAAGTCGTAACCAGAAACCTGCTGATGGGGAGGAGGGGATCACCATCCACAGCTCAGGCCCTGTTACGCCTCTTTGTCATTTTCTTCCATTCTTCTGCAAGTAGAGGACAGCTACTGCCTTCTGCCCGTAACCACGGGCATAAATCTCAGCTGCGACCAGACCTGAACTCCCGGGAGGCACATGTTCCCTCATAGAGGATAACACCATCATGCTGGGAGGCAGCCAGTGCCCTCAGACTTTTGTGCTGTAACTGAAGAGATTGCTCTTTACAATTGAGCCTCCCTGGCCTGGGTTCAAGAGGAAGCAGCTCTCCCAAGCTGCCGCTCCTCGGAGTGCAGACCATGAGCAGTATGGGCATACCTTGGAAGGGGGACGTGCCTAATCTTAGGAAAAAGCCACTATTTTTTTTCCCTTCATGTTTTAATCAAAGCACGCAGTGCCCAGAAGGTTCCTCTGGTTCTAATATGAAATGTTTCAGAGTTTACCAGGATGTGGCTATTATTCATTGGTTTGCAGGCCTGTGAGCTAAAGGGTAAAGTTTTATTAACGTCTTCTAAGATGAAAGGACTCAGCCTTGGGGTTTCATGAATATTTACATTCAATGCTAGACTTGCAGCATGTTCCCCTTGACATTTCACTTGGTTTCTCTCTGTGAACAGAAATCTTCCCACCCTCTTTGTTTAAGCATTGTGCAATATTCAAGCAAAAAAACCAGATGAAAAACAGCCTTTGGCTAAGAGAAAGAAAGAAATCTGAGGACTTGACATGGAAATGTTGCTCTCTAAGAAACTAGGCTGCTGTTCCCTAGCAGCTTGGGAAGGGTACAATTCCTCCATGATCATAAGGAAGTAAATGTAAGAAACTTTCCTGTTGGAGGCAAAAGATGGCTTTAAGACAGAGACTTTCCTTCAGAACTGGACATCTAGAACTGGTTCCCATTTCTGCTCTTTGCTTTTCATCCCAAGATGACCTGCTGAAACTCTGCAGCGCCTCGTGTCAGAGGTTGATGATTTAAAACACAGCCTTTGGGTGCTGAGATAAGGTATCGTGATGATTCATCGTAAATGGAAGCCATCTCTGCTTGGTAGCTGGCACAGCATCGGTACTGGCCTTTGAAACGCATCGTTGCTGCCTCTCCCGACCTGCGCTCTCCTACGAGACAGGAGTGACACAGAGCAAGCTTTTGTGGCACAACCCTCACTTGCAATTGGTAAAGCTTTTAAATTGGCTGGGAAAGACTAAAATTAGCTCTCTAAAAGCTTTCCATTGCTCGTTTATCACTCTTCCCTAGTGTGCTACTCAGGCAGAATACAGACGGGTCAGCTATGAGTGCTTGTTCCCTGAGTGTGTCTCACTGGATGTCCCAGACTTCAGAGAAGTTCAGTATCAGGAGATGTTGGATCCGTGGGTCTGATGCTTGGCTGGTGGTGTCAGAGACAGTTTCCTCAGGTCAGAAAAGACCTTTAAGACATCAAGTCCAACTGCCAGCCTCACATTGCCAAGCCCACCACTAAACCACGTCCTCAAGCGCCACATCTACGTGTCTTCTAAATATCCCCAGGGATGGTGACTCCACCACTTCTCTGGCAGCCTGTTCCACCACTTGCAACCCTTTTGGTGAAGAAATTTTCCCTAATACCCAATCTAAACCTCCCGTGTTACAGCTCAAGGCCACTTTCATCCTATCACTTGTTACCTGGGAGAAGAAACTGATCCCGCCCCCCCCAGCTACACCCTCCTTCCAGGTAGTACAGAGGGATTATGTCTCCCCTCAGCCACCTCTTCTCCAGATAAACCAATCCCAGGTCCCTCAGCCTCTCCCCATCATACTTGTGCTCCAGACCCTTCACCACTCCATTTTCTTTCTCTGGACACGCTCCAGCAACGTCCTTCTTGTAGCAAGGGGCCCAAAACTGAGCACAGCACTTGTGGTGCAGCCTCACCAGTGCCCAGTACAGGGGATGGTCACTGCCCTGGTCCTGCTGGTCACTGCCACTGTTACTGGCTAGGATGCTGTTGGCCTTCTGGGCCACCCAGGCACACTGCTGGCTCATGTTCAGCTGACTGCTGGCCAACACCCCCAGGTCCTCTTCTTCTGGGCAGCTTTCCTGACACTCTGCCCCAAGCCTGTACCACCACCTGGGGCTGTTGTGACCCAAGTGTTTCATTGCAGAGTCAGTTTGCAGCAACTCAGCCCCATACCTCTTGCTCTGGAGGCTGCCTTCCTCTGTTCAACTCAGAGCTTAAATTTAACAAATTGAAACACTTCATCTCCATTTCTTCAGATTGCAGAGACAAACAGCTTTGAACCTGGGGTGGAGTGCAAAGAGATCCATCAGTGCCTGGCTCCGGGCTGCGGGTCTGATGTGCCGCACGGTGCCTGGCTAAGCAGAGCGAGAATCAACGCTGGGACGAGCGACCGACTACAGCGCCCGTCTGCTTACCAAAGCCTCTGTCAATCAAAGCACTGAAGGAAGGAGAGGTGGGTGAGCTGTGAACAGCTCTGTGTTACTCTCTGAAACAGCACTTGAACCTTGATGAGTTCGTCCTGGTGGGTAAACTGAGGCAGTGTGGCCTGGAGGGCAGAGTAGTGAGGTGGATTGAGAGCTTGTTGAGGGAAGAAGCCAGAGAGTTGTGATCAATGGGACAGAGTCTGGATGGAGGCCTGTAACTAGTGGAGTCCCTCAGGGGTCAGTACTGAGATGAGCACTGGTCAGTATGTTCACTGATGACCTGGAATAGAGTGCACAGTCAGCAAGTTTGTTGATGACACAAAGCTG
>VXBZ01003925.1:42538-59161 GCA_013399135.1 Heliornis fulica
CTGAGGACAGTCTGAGGGAGCTGGGGCTCTTTAGCTGGAGGAGACTGAGGGGTGACCTCATTAACGTTTATAAATATATAAAGAGTGAGTGTTAGGAGGATGGAGCCAGGCTCATCTCAGTAATGGCCAGTGACAGGACAAGGAGAAATGGGTCCAAGCTGGAACAGAGGAAGTTCCATGTGAAGGTAAAGAGAAACTTTTTCACTGTGAAAGTTAGCGAGCCCTGCGACAGGCTGCCCAGAGAGGTTGTGGAGTCTCCTTCTCTGGAGACATTCAAGGCCAATCTGGACACGTTCCTTTGTGATTTAATTGAGGGGGTCCTGCTCGGGCAGGGGGTTGGACTGGGTGATCTTTTGAGGTCCCTTCCAACTCCTGACATTCTGTGAGTTTGTGATTCTGTGAAAAGAGAAGCCCCACCAGCCATCACTGGAGTGTTGTGCTCATCTTCATCTTGACACCCTCAGGGTCACTATTCCCTTCTTGTTTTTTACTCTTGCTTGAGAAAAAGGTGCCAAGTCGATATTTAATGCAGCATGGAGGGTATTTATTGTGCCATCACTTTAGTATTCCTGAAAATCCAGGCTGGAGAGTGATGCCATCAGCCACCTACCAGGGATGAGAGCACAACCCCAACTGCAGTGGCACTAGATATTTCTTAACCAAAACTGTGCTGTGGTGGTAGTAAACTCAGGCTTGTCAGGCAGCACGGCACACATCCAGCAGTCCCACTGCACACACAGACTACACTGAGTTGTGCTGGGAGTGCCCCAAGTCCCAGGTTGTTGGGTCTGGATCTGGGGTTTCCAGCTGGATGGCTCAGTCAAACACTTTTACTGGGACTGCCTGAATTGGGGACTGCCTCTGCTAGGCCTCAAACTGAACCAGAGCACAAATTTTGGCATGCAATTAGATGAGAGACTCCCCTATGGGACCAAGGCAGTGCAGAGCACTCCAGTAGCAGTGGTCTCCGCTTTGAGCCCCCATCCTCCCCCGGAGGATGCGGCGGTGCCGGCAAGGCCAAGGCCGTCTTTCTGCTGATACAACAGAAAACGGAGGAGGTTCACCCTGCTTGCAGTCATGCAGAGTTCCCTTGGTACATTCCCAAGAGGAGGCTGTTAATCCCGTTGACCTGGCTTGATTTCAATCAACGTGGGAACACTCTGCCTACGCAGGTTGTTTCGATAGTGTTACTTAGCTCAGCTGGGGCTCCCATTCTTTTTACCCTTTTGTATGTGTGTTGTAGATGGAATGTGTTAGAGACCTTCTGCCTCAGCAATCGCACGGGATCCGTCCCCAGCCATCCACAGTGCCCACCCCTGGCAATGCCCTGCTTTGTTTCTACAATAACATCACTTTTCACCTTTCAAGTACCTGCATTAAATGCTTTTGCTTTTTTCCATTAAAAAGTTTTATTCAACTTTACCTCCTCTGGCTTGAGCTGTACCTGAAACCAGGCACCTGTGACAGTCCAGGCCCTGGGAGCACATCCATCTTCCCACCCTCCTGCACCAGCCCGTTGTTTAGCTGCAATGTCCAGGGTTTCACCGCCACCTCAATCCCCCTGCTTGGGAGAGAACCACTGCCCTGTTTCTATAGCTTTTCTCACATCTCCCAGTACGTTTTTAGACATGAATCCCACACATACTTCATTACATGGACACTCACCATTTAGCCATGTGTAGCATCTCTGTGCCTCTAAGATATACTTCTGTGGATGCAGGGGAAATGCGACTTTCAGCGAGGACAGATTGCCAAACACTAACCACGTGGTGGTGCCTGCACAGGTAGTCACCCAAAGGATGCTGGTGGCCCCAGGTGTCAGCTGCATGACCAAAGAACTGATGTAAGTCTTTCTATATGTGTATGAGATGTATGCAAACACACCCCTGCATGATGTCTCTCCTTACCCAAGTAACTTGGTGAGAGAGCTGGCAGAGCAGTGAGTGAGACAACATCATGCATCTCCACTGTTCTGTTCCCAAGGAGGTTGTCCAGGTTTGCCACTGTCCCCCAGTGTGCTTGGTTCTGATGTCACATGCTGATGTATTGCTCACATGAGGTGTGACATCCTGAAGAACACCTGCCAACAAGGAGAACTCGAGGTGTGGAGAGCAAAACTAGATTTCAGAAGAGACAACCTCCCTCTGCTTATGTCATTCCTGGGATCTACCAGGCAGTTGCTGGGCTCCCTGCCTTCCTCATGACCTTTTGGCTGTGACTGCCACCCCGTCCCTGACTCTCTGGTCGGATTCTTCTCATGCTACAACCTAAATTCCAGAACACCCTTACGCAAAATTATTTACCAAGCATCTGGCAACAAGCCCTGGAAGGTAAATCTGTTCCCTTCACCCCAGCACCATCCATGGCTTTGCCACTCTCCTTCCATGCAGGTCCTGCACTCTTCCAACACTCTGCATGGCACTGTCCCTGCTGCTGCCCTAATTCAATGGCATTGAACCATCCTTTCTATCAGAAGTGAGCTCTGGAGATGGAATAGTTTCCTCCAGCGATTGACACGGGTATCCTCCAGGACTGGCATGATCTGATTAAAGCAAGTGCTGAAGTGCAAGACATCCGTGACATTAACGAGCCTGTCTGAGGACACAAGGCAGGAGAAAAGCAGTTTGCCTGCTGGCTCCTGAAAATTAAGCTGTGCTGTGGCTATGAGGGTGTGGAGTAGTACAGGGAGCTTAGAAAGGACCAAAACATGCTGGCTCTCATCATGCAAACACACGTGCAAAGACCCTGTGCTCTTCCACAGGGAAGAATGACAGAGATCTGAGGGGCTGTTGCTCATGCAAAACATGTTCTGAGAATGAGAGGATGACAACTGCTCTCCACAAATACAGGAGAAGGCAACCTTCTCGACAATGAATAAAAATCACTAATCAAAAGAATTGTAATTAAAGCAATTACCATGTTCTCTGCATACACACACCCTGTGTGTTTCATAAAGTCTATTAAAGCAGAGTGCTGGGCCTGGATGGATAGGAAATCGCTGGTTAATCACTAGGGAGCGGGTAACTTCCTCACCCAGGCTTCGGCTAATGACTTTAACGCGCTCTTTTGAACACAGTCTGTACCGGCTGTGATTATGGAGAGACAGTTCAGTGAAGCTGGTTAATAAAGTTACTGCTCCCTGTGTGTTTCAAGTCTTTGAAGCACTTCATGGGAGGTCTGGCTGCACTGACACAAAGTCCCGTGGGCAAGAGGGAAGGCTCCTGTGTTGCTGACTGTCCAGTCCTCTCGCAACATGGGATGGAGTTGCACTGAAGGAGGCCACAGCCACTTCACACAACTCAGCCACTTGTAAATCCAACTTCCCAAGAATTTATTCTCCAGCTTCTTCACCTGGTGTGGACTTAAGACTACCCTGAAAGTCCCATTTCAGTTGTGATTACAGCTTAGGAGGCCTCCTGCCACAGCCTCGTGATGGTCCTGTAAGTGAAATGATAACTCCAGACCATTTGAAGCCTTTCTGTCTTAACCTTAACCTTTTATTCTTCCACTGGCTCTTTTTTTTTCCTTTTCCCACTTCAATCTCCTTCTTGGAAATGGCTTCAAGTTAATGTCTTGAAACCACCTCAAGAAAACTGCATTCCTTGGAGACATTTGGCACAACTCAAGGACTCAGGAGGTGAACCCCAGTGTAATGCATCAGGCCGGAGCTGACTCCTCGGGCACAGCGCAATGCCTCCCAGACAGGCAGTGCATCGCTCCACACATCTGGCCAGCTTTGGGACCCTTAGCAGTTCCTCCTGGTCAGTCTGTGGTCAGGACAGCAGATCCCCCAGCTTACATCACTGCAAGTGACAGGAGAGTCAGGGTATTTTTGTATCCTCTGAGGTCTCTTGGGTTCCTGACAACTTTGCTCTTATCTCAGTTTGGGGAATTGCAAGTCAAGTTGACTAAGAGTCATCTCAGATGAAGGGCAGCTGCAAAGTCCATTCAGCAGCATGGGGCAAAGTGGACCAGGACAGCTACCCCAGAGTGACCAAAGGGATATTCCATACCATATGGCATCATGTTCCATGTACAACTGGGGATGAGCCAGGAAGTGTTTTGTCTTGATAATTAGCTGAGCATCAGCTTTAGGTGGTGAAAAATTGTGCTGTGTATCCCTTGTTTGGTGTGTTCTTTACCATTATTCTATTCTCAGTGCTGCAACCCCAAAGGGCCACAAAATGTGTCAAGCACGAGTTGCCCTCAGAGAAGCCGTGCTGGCTGTCACCACTCACCTCTGCACTCCCCATGTGCCTGAGCACAGTTTCTAGGAGGATCTGCTCTGTGACCCTGCCAGGCAGAGAGGTGAGACTGACCGGCCTGTAGTTCTCCAGCTCTTCCTTTTTTTTTTTTTCTCTTTTATGTTATTATGTTATTATTTATGTTATTATGGGATTATGTTACTTATTTAACCTCTTTTTTTTTTCACACAATGGTTGATATTAAAGATTGAGTTTGAACTCCTTTACTGTCTTCCTTCCTACCCACTGTCCATTCCTGTCTCCCATTTCTCTTGCTGTCCTTCAGACTGCTCCTTGTCCATCCTGTCCTGTTGACCACTCACTCCCTATCTTCCAAGATCTTCCATCAACCTTTTCACTTCAACAACTGTGTTTATTGCTCTTCTCTTCCTTCCTGCTGCAGACACACTCCCCTTCCTCCCTGGTGGTGTTCTGGCTTTGAGTTTGCCGGTGTTGGGTTGCAGATTCCTTGGACAGGGCCTAGACCTTGCAGCGTGCTTGGTGTATTCCTGGCTGGCTGTCAGTAACACATTACGCAGGCTGAGCCTAGGGCGGCTCTTTGAATTCATTCCCATGCTTGTCTCTGGCTCTGCCTCTCCAAGCTTCTTCTGTTACACCCTCAGCCCACTTACAGAAATCACTTCTAATTTTGTAGTTCATAAAGCCAGAAATGTAATTGCAAGCATATCAGCGACTTCCTTTTCTCAACCCAGGACTCCCCTACAAATGTGTTATTTCTTCGGATGTTGAAGTCTTGACTCTCAGCAGAAGCTGGAAAACGTGATCTCCAGACCTGGGGGATGTGACTGCCAGCTTTTTCTGGAGAGGACATGGCTTTTCTGATTTTGACCAAAGCACTGTCTCACCCATGCAGCGCCGAGTGACCACACACTTCTGGGCAGGAACCGACCTTCAGGGCTTGTGGCAAGCCTGAAACAGCAGGTTCCTCTTCTGCAGCTAGGACCACTTAGTGATATTGTGATGCAACAACAAGTAAACATGGGCATAATTTTGCATGGAGAATCTTTTAATTTAACTTACACCAGAATGAGAGGAAAGCTAGTTCAGCAGCTGAGATATTAGCCTGCATCTTGCATGCTGGAGAGCTCATTTCCAACATCAAGGATGTCGCTCATGTCTGAATCCACCCCACTGCATGCATCCAGACTGTGGTCCCTCTCTGGGAGAGCTCTGCAGGCTGCTGCCGCCCACACGGTGTCTGATTCACAGGCCAGAGATGCCTGCCCTTCACTGCCGGCTCCATCAGGACCAGTGGCTGCCAGGACTTAGATTCGGTAATTTAATTAAGTTAGACTAGAGGAGTATGTGTTCTTCATCTTCATCATGATCGCTGCAGAACAAGGTGAAAAATTTACTTTCCTACTTTTTGGGAGATGAAAATCAGTATCTTCTCTAAACCCTGCAGTAACTTCATAGATGGGAGACGGCAGAGCTGGCTCTGCCAGCAGAAGTGAGGATCACCCGGGTACCTTCCTCAGCGTTATGGGACATCTTTACAGAAAACACACACAAAGCCCAGCTTCCAGAGCCCTGTTCCAACAGGCAGGAGGACAGCTTCCTTGCTTAGAATAGACATCTACTTCTAGTGGAAGTACTCGATCCAAAAGGACTTTCCTGTGGGGCTCAAGCCTGTGCAATCCCTACCCAACCAGTGCCCACCTTCTCCCTGCTTGGGGTCCCAGCTGCAAAGCTCTGCCTCTTCCCCAGTACCAGCTTGGTGGGGCTGGGAAGTGCAGGCTGCCAGGTTAGTTTCTGGGGGACTAGAGACCTTCAAGGCTTCTGCTGAGACCTTCAAACAGTTTTCCAGGCCTTCTGTGGTGGTCTCCTGTGTTTCAGTTGTTGCAGAAAGGAGATTTAATCCCTCCTTCTATTTAAGTTGAGCATCTTTAGTGCTCTCATTGGATTTTATCAGGTTGGTGAGTGATGTCAGACATGACACATGGCTGAGATGCTCAGGTACTGCATTAGCAGTGACTAAGACAGGGCTGGGAACCCCAAAGCTGACTTGGATGGCTGAACAGCTCTATCCAAATATGCTAGTTGTGTCTTCCTTTGCAAACGAGTGCTCATCTGCCCTGAGAGATCTTAACTGTTGTGGAAAGAATTGCTAAGGAGTCTTTCCCCCTCGGAGCTCTGCCAGTCCTTGCCATCCCACCATGCTGAGGAGAGAAGCAGCCTGGCTCTCCCAGGAGTGTTGCTGGAAGCTGGAGCTCACACAAAGCATCCAAGTCACTAACGTAACCAGCATCTGCACAGGGATTACTCATGTTTCAGACAGAGAGGCTGGCGGCCGTGCCAGGCAGGAACTTCCGCATGCTCTTCGCTTCTGGGCATGGTTTGCTCTGCTGTGTTGATTCAGGCAAGACAAAGCCAGAGCTTCGTCTGCGAGCATGCAGGCACCAAACAGATGGAAGCTAAGAGATGTCATTACAGCAAGCAGGTCAGCAGGGTAAATGCTAAAAAGGCCAAAAGGCAGAAGAGTAGAGGGCTTCTGTTGCACCTCTTGGCACTGGGGAGGTGCAGAAATCAGGAGGGATACTGGTAGCCAGACAAATCATCACCCTGCGCCCATCTCCTCACCTCACGGAGATCACCACCCATACCAAAGGCTGGACAAATGTTTATTAGCCTGCCCACGTAGGCATAATTGCTTGTGTCTCAGATATACCACGTGGGAAGCCCCAACACAGACCCACTGCATCACAAGACTAAGAAATATCAATGGAATAAGGAAACATTATTTTTAGGTTTTTTTTTTTTTGTAATCTAAATGATATTTCAGACCCGGCTGCACCTGTACAGAGCTGGATGAGCCTGCAGCTGATGGCTCTCACTGCAGGAGGCAGGCATTTTGCTGGTACTTACTCAGAGAGGCAATTTCTGGGAAGCAGACTGAAACAAAGGCAATTGGGATGGCAAGAGAAATGGAGTTGCTTTTAAAGTTGCAGTTAAGTAAAAGTGAAGAAAGTGCCTTTGTTCTGCAGTGACACAGAACTCTTCCTGCCTTATGGACTCAAAGAGGAGCTGCAGTTTCTCCCCCTATCTCTGGGTATGCCTGAAATATATCATATAGCTATATTCTTTTAAAAATATACATTATTTGCCCCAAATAAAAACCTAAACCCAACAACCAATGAAAAAGAAGTTTGGCATTAATTGCACAATCTGATTTTGCTTCGCAACCGCAAACTGTTCCATTGCAAAAAAATTCACATGGGGCATTTCTGCCAGCCTAACTCATGCTCTTCTCATTAATGAGATGGTGGCCTTACAGCTTGCTTCTGGTTTCCTACATTTGTGCAAAGTTTGCTGTGAAGAGGGGCAACGCTAGCACAGCATGGTGAAAAAGTCACAGATCCGTGAAGAAAATCACTGGCACTTAGCTGGCAAAATACATTTGGGGATCCGGACCCGTATTTAATGCATGTCATTATCTATTTGCAGGAGACAAAAGACACAGGGGAAAGCGATTTCTTTCTGTCTGCAGAGAGCTCAAAAGATATTCTTCAACATTTCCAATTCTTTTTTGCATTAAAAATTCAGGTCTCTAAAGATCGAGCTTTTAAAATTGTCTCTAAAGCGTAATGGGAGACACCATGAAACGCTGGCACCAGAAAACTCAGGGAAATTAATTTCCATCGCGGCTGTGCATAAATTTGTTCTTTGCTGAAGTGGAGCCTGAAGAGTGGCCGATGTTTTTATGCCTTGTGTTTGCAGGGCTTTGGAGCTTCTATTTCACAGGAGGTGCAGATGCACTAGGGTTAGCTCCCTGGAAGCTGCCGTGTTTACAAGGCTCAAACTGGCTGATCTGTGTTTAATCCAAGCCACAGAAGATTGTGTTCCAGCCTTCTAATCACCGTCCAAACTATATTCTGACATTCACTACCACAGAGAAAACATTGTCCCTTTGAGAAGGAAGGGTATGGTGTCTCCTAATGCAGTAGGACTTGGTCTGAGGTCAAGCCAAGAAGAAAGCGAGCAGGTGAGGGTCTGAACCTGACACGAGGGGCACGTTCAAGCATGGTCACCTCTTCCATGTAGCTCAAGGGCAGGAGCCTGAGATTGCAGGCAGCTCTGGAGACCCCCACAAGGCTGCTCACTGCTCTGCCCTGCACAACACTGACAACACGTCTGGGACGTGTGTGACCATGCCAGACTTGGCCTCAGACACCAGCAGCCGAGCCCCAGGGAGGGGATGTGGCTGTGCCAAGGGCCCTGCCAGAGCCTTTCAGACCCGTCGAGGGGCTGCCTCCGGAGAGCCATGCACTGGGAGATGCTCCCTGTGTCATGCACTGCCAGGGACACTGGCCAGGAGAGGTTCATCAAGGTGGTCGTGGGCACCCAGCATGGGGGGCCGCAGGGGGTCATTCATGGGGTCTCCAGGGCCAGGGAGGCTGCTGGGCCATGAACGCCACATTCCAAAACGTGTGGGCTTTGATGTCTGTTAAGCAGCTGCTCTACAATAAGGAAGCTTTTCTGTGACCACAGTGGTTGCAGCATACACCTGGAAAGGGTGTTTCTGTCACCTGCTTGCTGCCTGTCCTCGGAAAAGCAATGCCTATTGAGGGCCATCAGGCAGGGCCAGTGAGAACAGCCAACAACATTTGCACTAATGGGCCCAGGGCTGGCAGGGATGGCTTTGTGTATCCAGACAAACCCAGCACTGCTGGCTGAGCAGGCCTGCACCAGAATGTGGGCAAGAAGAGAAATCTCCATCGTGACAATAGCCATAGGCAAGGATTTTGCCTGTTGCAGGGAGAAAATTTAATTTTGCTGGGGTTACAGAGAGCAACCAGTAACCCCATACAATCTGTCTTTCAGGTTGACTGGAGGGAGGCTCACGAAGACATCACGGCACTGAGTCATAGCCCCGAGACTCTGCAGTTATAACAGAAAAACAGTTCATTTCTTTCCTTTCCTCTGTTGTCAAATAGCAGCTGAGTTTCTGTAGGAGATCTTAGATTACAAAGAGGGAACTCTGGCAAAGTTGCCAAGTAGTCCTCCCATCCCACAGCCTAACTTGTATCCTTCACGTGTGGAACGCGAGGCTTGCTCCCCTAGTAAAGCCTTGCACGCTCTGACGCAACTGAAGTGCCAATATGTTAGCTAAGCATCTATATCCATACCTTCCCAAAGTGTCTGGTAAGGGATAACGCTGCCTGGTAAAAGCCAACACCCCCTGGAGAGGAAACTCAGATGCCAGGCATGCCTGTGCCAGTGCCTAAGCTCTGCTCCAGCACCTAAGCTCCATCCAGCCACTGCCTTGCCTCTCTCCTTGCCCTGCTATGATAGCTCTTTCCCCAGACCTCTGGAGCTTTGGGACCCGTTGTCTGGTCTGCACGGAGAGACACAGTCTCACAATGCTCAGTGTTTGTGAACAACTGAAAAGTTGGAACTGAAAAGTTCCAGACCCAGGGCTTCACCCTCGGGGACTCTCCTGTGTCTCCCCGTCTTGTCCCTCAAGCCCTCGTGATGCCTCTAGCTTTGCAGAGTCTGGAAAACGTCTGGTTTATGGCTTCCTTCGCTACAGCTCTAGCCCTCCAGAATCGCTGTCATTTATCTCTCTGCATCATCAACTCTCCACCCATTTCAAATTCAATTGAAAGCACATTTTCTCCCTCGCCTGTGGTTCCTAAATTATAGACCCAGCTCATTTCAAAATATCAATTCAGAAACTTGGCGAGGTGATTATTAATAACAGCTCTGTTCTTCTCTAGAGGAGAAATAATCCTAGAAATATGTGAAATGTGTACACAGTTGTCATTCTCACTCTCCTCTTTTGCCAAACACTCTGTGCTTCACAGGAAATAAAAACAACCCTACACCCAGTATTAAGTGGCGCAGACTGTGTAATCAGCGAGGAACCACACAGAACTGGAGCAGTAATCCCTCACATCTTCTGAAACTCGGGGTGATCGCCGCCTTCTGCGATGAATTAGCGCTTGGCTATACGTCCATCGGCAGCACGTATAGCCAAGCCTGACGAGCTGCATACACAGCAATCTGGAGCCCAGCTGGAGCCACGCGGTTTCTTCAGTCGCTTGTGGGGAGCAGCAAAGTACACGGCAGATATAAATATGTGTAGCTCGTTCATGGCAAATGGTTCTTCAGCTATAATGAAGCTATTCATGATTTTATTCCAAGACTTCGCATGGAAGGTGGGCCAGGGTTTCCCAGGGACCCAGAGCTGCTGGGAAGAACCAAACTGCAGAGCTGTGGGCTGGCAACAGGTTAGGTACATGGTTTTCCTTTCTTTTTCTAACTGTGCTTAGAAAACGTGTAGCAGAGGCCCCATGTAGTGCCACAGGACGTGCAGAGGAGAAGTTCTGGGGTCTCTAACCCACAGGTCTGGGTGCTGTGCACATGGGGAAGCTGAGCTCACCAATCCAGATGTCCTCTCTCATCCCATGTTCCCATGTTCCCATGCCACCCTGCAAAAGGCAGGATTGCCCTTCCCCGATGCTGAGCAAAGAAAGAGAACAGCTTTCCAAAGTCCTTTGGAGGGTGAGGGGGAATGGAAAGATGGGGTACCTCTATCTCCTGTGGTGGAGGGACAACAGTGAGGGCCTTCCAAGGGGCACAGGGAGGGAGAAATCCTCCAAGGATAGATTTATACACAGAAAAGGAGCTGTGATTTTAGCCTTGTGAAATGCAGAAGACCCAGCTAGCAATCACTTTGTTTTGAGAAGAGAACAATGCCTAGAGGAAGCTATAGAGGTATCCAGGATCTTCTGACTCTGAGGATGTGCCCTTACAGAGATAAGGGACAGACATTTTCAGTGGCATTTAGGGACTTTTAGGAAAGAAGTGCTTACACAAGCAAGAGCCAGCTTGCAGCTTGCCTTACCCAGTAATGCCAGTAGCTCCAGCTATTGTGAGCCTAGTGCCTCTTCCTGGCACCTCAGCCTTTAGGGTTCTGAGGATCTGCCTAAAGTATCTAGAAAACATGGGTTTTTTTTCAAATGAAAAAATATAAATTGAATGTCTCATACCGGCAAGAACCTCTGGAGGAGAACGTCTGGTCACAGTAAGAGCCTTTGGCTCAGTGCTTCGGCAGCCAGTGCTTGTCTGGCAGATAAAGTGCTGCTCTGCCTGCTGGCGTTGTGCAATTGCTTCTCGCCGGCTCCACTCCAGGTACCTCCCTCCTGCACAAATGTGGGTTTTTAAGAAGTGATACGCCTCAAGTGCTTAAAACACACCACTTTTAGCAAGAGTTTATAGGGAATCAGCTACTGTTTGGAAGAGGTTGGCCAAGTCCCTGTTTTCTGCCCAGCAGGTGATAAGTTTCCACTTGAAGGGACTGGGAGTAAAAGATGCCAAGAGCCCTGAAACCACCCAGGGGTTGGTAAAGGCACAGGCTGACAGTGAGCTGCTTCTAGAGATGAGAGAGATCCATCTGCAGCCTTTCCTGGGCTGCCCATGCCCGGGCTGACCGTCACAGGTTGTTGCACTTGGCTGAGCCAGCGTGCTCATTTCACACGCACCACCACGGACACAAAGCCATCAGGACCTACGAGACACAAGCATCACTCCTCATGCTCTCTTTTCTGTGGGTCTCCTGCAGCACCACTGTGCCTTTCCCACCCCAGGCTCCTCAACACCACTCATCGCTGCTGAGGGTCTCTGCAGAGCGTGGTCCCTGGCAGGAGCACACCCCGGTCACCCAGCACTCAATGCCGTGGGCTTTACCCGGTCACACCACCTGTCCTCACAGAACGAGGACCTCACGTGAGCCAGCTCACAGGCACACATCCTTTAGCTGGCTCAGTAGATCAGGTGCTCGTTTCACCTTGAGCACGGAGACTTCGGAGGCAGATGGCAGGTAGCACCAGCAGAAACCACAGCCCCTTGCCACAGGCCTCTCCGGCCAAGCCGGTTGTTGCTAAAAGCTGTGTTCACTCTTCCTCTGCCTTGGTGGGGACAGAGCTGGGTTTTGGAAAGCACTGCACCTACCTCGTGCAACTAGCCAGATTTGTGTGTGTTCACTGCCATGGAGCAGCACTACTCGTGGAAGACAGTGAAATTACTCACAGCAGTACTAAGCATGGAGAATATTTCTAAAATCTATTTCTAAAGTATCAATGTAGTCTTTGGGTTTGGATTTCTGCACCCGGATGTCCTCAGGACTGGGAAAAAAACCCAGTAGCGGGAGGTCTGATGCCCCATCATATGGGTTTAATGCCACCTCGTGGTAGTTTGATGTCCTGGTCTGCAGCTGAAGGTTGCTGCTCTCCTGGGATGTTTCCAAAGCATGTTCCTCAGGAAAGAGAAATAGGGTTTGGAGAAAGGCTGAAGATATTACAGACATCCTGCTCTGCCCTTGCCCTTCCTCACCAATCTGCAGTGCTGCCTCCAAACAGCATTGTTAATAAATGGTAGTATGAACTTAAAAGCAGGAACTGTGAATTATACTCCATAACATCATACAGAAATGCCTACAGGAAAGGGATATGGCCATTGGAGAATATGCTGAGATGGCCTAACATAAAACTTTAGACAGAGTTGCCTCATCATCTAAGGAACTCAGACAAATACTTCCACCCAATTTGCAGCTTGATTTGGAGAAGCTCTTTCTTCCCTTGGAGGACAACTGCCTTCTTCAGCCCAGTAGTTGAGTGTAATAGAGAGACAAATTACTTCCCCCTTTTAAAAGCAGGACAGGAGAAGTTACGAAGACTGGTGCCACCGTTTCAATTGAAGACTGGCTCTTTTCAGAGAAAATTGGCTCTTCTACCCTCTCAGTAATTTACCCTTCTGACAGCAGAGAATGATTTGCCAGGAAAATTCATAGAGCATTTCAGCTTTTCATCCAGCAAATGGCCTATATTGCTTTTGTTTGCCCTTTGAACCGTGGAAAAGATACTGTTTGACAACTGACTGAGCGCATGCTTCGACGTTATAATACAAAACTATCGTGTTTATTGATTGAGTAATCACAGACTATGTAAAAATTGTAACACAAAGACTCCCTGTTGCACACTTTTTTCCCAAGCCTCAGGCATCCTCGCATTTGAAATGGCATCACATCAGACCCCGTTAGGAAATGTTAGATCCTGAAGGCAGGGTAGCTGTGAGGATGCTGCAGCTGAGCTAATTACTCTTGTGTTTCAGACGGGCTAATTAACTTCCATGTAGCCCTATAATATCACAGTCATTTTGTTTGTGATTCTGGAACTATCTTGGACAGTGCTAGCCTGGGGGGAAAGAACCTCTGCAAACCATGCAGCTCCACTGTGCTATGCAGACATATGTCATTTTGCTGTAAATCTAAATTAAATTTCTTTTGTGATGGCATGCAATGCAGCCTCTGGTGTTTAGCTGCTGAACACGTCCCCAGTGTCCAAACAAAGCTGCTTGTTAACCCACTCACCAGCTGAAGACACTAGACAGGGCTGCTGCATTAATATTTATTTATATCACTTTTTGTTAAGTCCTGTTTCACTGAAACTCATCTTTGTTCTTTCCTTAAAATCTGTACATTTGTATCTGATCATAACCCATGTACAAATTAGGGTGGAAAAAACAGATTAGCTCCAAAGATTTCCACAAATGCTCATCTGAAAAGGCTTAAAGGGATGAATGTGTCGAGAACCAGAACACCAGAAAGCAATAATCTGTGTAGCAATTAATTGTCTTTCACAAACAGATCTGAAAATGTACAAGCTGCTATTTGCCTGTTTAAAAGTTATTTTCAATAAAGTTTCAGTTTTGCCAGGGAAATGCTGCTAGTGATCATGGATACATTGCTTAGATGCCACCATCTCAGGCTCTTGAATCTCTTATCAAGAAGGATCACGCCTTGATGGAAACTTGAGCTACTGTAGGAACACCTCTTGTCCTCAGAAGAACCACTCAGAAGTTTGGCAGTGTAGTAGCATTACACCTTTGTTGAATTTTGTTTAAATCACAGCAATTGGGGTAATCTGAAGACCTCAGTTGTGTAACCTCACTTCCACAGCCAACAGAGGTGAAGAGAAAAAGAGGCATTCTGATTTAGGAGAAACACAGCCCCCTGCCTGCTCCTCTGGAGACGGAGACACGGTAACTAAGGGAAATCCAGCTCAGAAGCTGGCAACTGCAATTAAAATGCACACTCATCAGCCTTTCCCTCTGTAGGAACCTACTCTTAACTGTGTAATGCCTTTCTGGGGAGGTGCAGAAGTGTGAAGGATGGTGTATCCAACATGATGTCCAGCTGTCTGTTGAAAAGGGTGCAGGTTCCACTCTTGTCCCATATGCTGGCTCTAGGCAGGGCTTGCAGACACCACAGGCTTTCAAAGATCTTGCCAGAAGGACTTGCTTGGCAATGTGAATCCTACCACACATGGGTCATCGACTGACCTGGTCTGTCAGTGATAAAACCACTTGGATGTTCTGCCAAGTGATTCTAGAAAGAACAAAACAAGCCAAAACTTACTGCTTCCAAACATGTAACTCCCATCTCCCTGCGTCCACACAGCTTTCAGCTGTAACCTGTCACTCATATATAACCTTCCCCATGTCCTGCCTTTCTCTGCTGCTGGAAAGAATGTGATCTACCTGAGGGGACTCTGCACTGCAGAGCACCTATGACTCAAGGAGCATCTCCTGATGGTATTTTAGCCCTCATGGGGAGATGATTATTCATGTTTTATTTGCTGGTTCAACTTATTTTTAGTTGGAAGAAACAGCTGTGAGGGGGAGAAGAAAAAAAGAACAAAAGCTGACAGCATGATTAACTTTTTAACTCAAAACTCAATTAAAAGAAGCTAAATATTCCCTGTGCTCCTGGTACTGCTTTCCCATGTCAGCAGCTGCTGCATGCCCCAGGAACATTACACAGTTTGAGGGATGGAGGAGGAGGATGATTTGCATGGGAGGAAGCTTGTCCACAGCAGCATTGGTCACTGCACTGGACTGTGCCTCAAGGCAAGGGGCTATAGTTTCAGCACAACCAATGTTGTGATGTGAGCTTAGAGAAGCCAACTATTCACCTGCCCTCAGCCTCCTCAACCACAAAATGAGATCACTGGTGAGATTTCAAAGCTATCCCAACCCACTTGCAACCAAGAATTCCAGAATCTCCTGAGCTGGAAGGGACCCATAAGGACCATTGAGTCCAGCTCCTGCTTCCACACAGGACCAGCCAAGTCAGAGCACGGGACTGAGTACATTGTCCAGATGCTTCTTGACCTCAGTCCAGCTGGGTGCTGGGCCATTTCCCTAGGGAGCCTGTTCCAGTGCCTGACCCCCCTCTCAGGGCAGAACCTCTTCCTGACACCCAGGCTAACCCTTCCCTGGCGCAGCTTCATGGCATTTCCTTGGATACTCTCCAATACTTTCATGTCCCTTTTGCACTGTAATGTCCAGAACTGCACTCAGGACTCAGTACTTGCAAGGGTGTGTGAGTGGAGAAACAGCCAAAAAGCAGTTTGTGGATAAATGTGTTTGAAATGTAGTGTTGACCTTAAAGAAAACCTATACATATGCTACCAGGAAGAAACCTCAGCAAATTTCTTTTGGCTGCCGGGAAAACTTCCAGCCACTACAAGTCATGCCATGATCATTTTATGTCCCTCAGAATGTCAGCTCCTTTTCTTGCTGATTTGACTTTGTGTGAGCTAAAGCCATAACTGATTTTCTCCTCAGTCATTGTTTGTCCGCCAGCCTTGTCAAGATACCTCTTATCTGCTCTTTGACTCCTGAGGATCAAGGGCTTTCCTCTGAGTCCGTGACTTGGGTTTGAACTTTGAGCCCCCACTGCTTCCCCTAACCACTCCCCTCCTGGAGAGAGTCCAGCAGAGGCCACAAGGATGAGGAAGGGCCTGGAGCATCTCCCCTGTGAGGAAAGGCTGAGTGAGCTGGGGGTGTTCAGCCTGGAGAAGACTGAGAGGTGATCTCATCAATGTTTATCAATATTTGAAGTGTGGCAGACAAAGGGAACTGGTCAACCTCTTCTCAGTGGCATGTGGGGTCAGGACAAGGTCACAATGGTCAAAAGTTAAGACTACAGAAGGTTCCACACCAATGTGAGAAAGAACTTCTTCACCGTGAGGGTGACGGAGCACTGGGACAGACCAGTGCTTGTGGAGTCTCCTTCTCTGGAGATACTCAAGACCTGTGTGGACGCTGACCTGTGTGACCTCCTCTAGGGAACGTGCTTTGGCAGAGGGGTTGGACTCAATGATCTCTGGAGGTCCCTTCCAAGCCCTACAATTCTGTGAATCTGTGAGCCGGGCTCAGTAGATGTGCTTGATCATCCCCAAGAAAGGGGAAAACATCAGCCATACCCTGCCTGGGCAGCCATGGCTCGGGCAGCCATAACACACCACCGTTCAGGCGGGGACACCACGGCAGGCAGCTGCGCGACCGGGCCTAG